>JAIKVB010000153.1:0-39396 GCA_024679045.1 Phytophthora brassicae | reverse complement strand
GCATGAACTCGCTTTCCAAGTACTCAGGGCTCAGCGCGCCTTCCTGGGTGTGAGATCCCACAAACTTGATTCTGACATCGATGTGCTTTGCCTTTGATGACGATTCGTCACCCTGTAGCTGCTTTAATGCAGCTTGATTGTCAATCTTCAGCGTCGTTGGCACCACTGTTGGCACTCCCAGTTCCTTCAGTAGCTCACGCATTCCCAAAAGCTCGGCCACAACGACAGACGCCGCAGTAAATTCCGCCTCCATCGTGGACAAGGATACTCCGCCTTGCTTTCGTGAGAACCAGCTCACTCCCATACCGCCTGCAGTGAGCCATCCTCCAGTCAATGATTTTCTGTCGGCTTTATCCGCCGCAAAGTCGGCATCGCTGTAGCCTATCAGCTTCAACGGCTCTTTCGCCGTCTCGTTTCCATTTATGCGTCGCCGTAAGCTTTTCGTACCCTGCAGGTACCTCGCGATCCTTTTCGCTAGCTTCCAGTCGCTTTCCGTTGAAGAGTGTGTTCTTCTCGAGGCCCTATGCACCGCATAAGCTATGTCGGGCGGTGTACACCTCGCGAGCCACAATAGGCTCCCCACGAGGGACTGAAAACGCTTCACGTTCACTCCGTCTTCCGACTGCCCTACTGGCAGCATCCGGTCCTCCTCCAAGACTTCATTTGTTTCTTCACCAATCGGAGTCCTGCCCCGTGCATCAGCGAGTCCCATGTCTTCCAACAGCTCTTGAATCGTTACTTCTTGGTCGAGGTCGTACCCTGTCTCCTCGTCATAGCTGACTCGCATACCCAGCAATTTGTGTGCCGAACCTAAATCCTTCACGGATAAGCAACTCAGCTCCTCAAAGAATACGTCCACCAGCTTCTCAGAGGTGGATGTGACCAGCAGGTCGTCCGCGTAGACGCCAACCACGACTATTTCCCCATCGACATGCTTCCAATATACGCACATATCGGTCAAACACCGCTTGTAACCCAAAGACACCAAACGCTTGTGTAAGAGCTCGCTCCACAATCTTCCGGCTTGTTTCAAGCCATAGAGGGCCTTACGCAGTTCAAGACCGAGCTCGTTTACGCTCTTTACGCCTAACTCCTTTAGCTGCCCCTCTGGTATCACCATACCTTGCGGGATACGCAAAAAAATAAAAAAATGCGTAGTTCGGCCTCCTTATCCGCCTTGACGTAAGCGTTCGGTATATCACCATGTCGGGCTGGTACGCGCAATTTCCTGGCCAGGACCAGGATTAACTTGACACTCGGTATTTCAATCACAGGCGCAAAAGTAAAATTGTAGTCCTTTCCGTAGACTTGCTCGTTCCCGCAGGCTACAGGTCGAGCTTTAAAACGCTCAGGTGCGCCGTCCGCGTCGCGCTTCGTTTTGTACACCCATTTTGAGTGAAGACTATTTGCCCCCTCGGGGAGCTTTATCACAATCCAGACATCGTTTGCTTCTAAAGCCTCAATTTCTTCTTTCATCGCAATCACCCACTTTTCTTTCTTCTCACTACGGATCGCCTCTCCGTAGTTCCGCGGATCCGCTTCACGCACGTGGTTCATCACGTCCGCTCCTCGTAGCGGAGCTTCTCTCTCGGCCTCGGCCGTATCGATCTCTTGCGCCTCGGCACCGAACGCATCATTTCCGTTACTGGCACGCACCGACCTAGTCACGGGTCTCTCCCGCGTCCACGTCGATTTTTTACGCTTCCCCTTTTTTTTCTCGCGGTGGATCCTTCCGCAGACAACGTTTCACTCGCATCCTCGCTCTCAGACCCGTCACTTTCCAAATATTGCTGCTGAACCAACACATTTTGATCTTTGTCCAGGGTTTCGATGTTCTTCACGTGGCGCGTTGTCACGACAACACGATCTTTCGGTAAATACACCCGGTATCCTTTGGTTTCTTCTCCAACACCGACGATCATCCCCTGTTGCGCTCTTTGAGCGGAGTTCTTTTTTTTCGGGTCCCTGAAAACCGTACACGGCGATCCAAAAACCACTATCTCGCTCAACGATGGGGTCTTCTTAGTCAGCATTTTCAAAGGTGACGCTCGTCCAGTGTTAGAATTAGTTGGCGATCGATTTAATTTATCACGTAGGCAGCGTATTGCACCGCATCTCCCCAAAACCTCAATGGTAGGCCACATGCAAATATCATGCATCTCGCCATATCCATGATAGTCCTGTGCATTCTCTCGGCCTTTCCATTCCCTGCCTGATTTCTGGCTTTTGTACGCTGTCTCGCGACTCCCGTCTGCTTGCAGAATAAGTCGACATTTTCATACTCGCCCCCGGAGTCAGTCCTGAGGACGTACACCTTGCAGTTGAACCTTTTTTCAAAAAAAAACAAGAAGTGCTCGAATTTCTTCGCAGCTGCGTCTTTGGTTTTCGCCACAAAAACTCTGACATAGTTACTCTTGTGGTCGATGAAGTTCACCATGTAGCGATTTCCAAGTCTGTCGCGAGGAGTCATGGGCCCCTTGAGGTCAGAGCAAATAACACCGCCGATTCTGTCAATCGGTGAGTGTGCACCCGTGTCTTTTTTCGACTGGCGGTTCTTCGTTTGCTTTCCCTGCGCACAGGTGAGGCAATTTACACGTCGATGGTCAGTTATTTCGATCCCGGACGCCGGGTCCTTGGCCAGTCTCTCAACCGCGTCATAGTTAAGGTGACCCAAACGCTATGAAAGTCCTGAAGAGTCCCTTGCTGCAACGTGGAGCTTCCTGGTTCGTTAGAGTCCCCATTTTCGTCAAGGGCCGCCAGAATCACATCTCGTGGCTCCCGTTTTTCAGCAAAGAGGCTCGCGTTCACTACCAGCACATTTCGCACTACATCGACTTCGAAGACCACGTGTTTGCCGTCCTCAGTTTCGAGAACGCGTTGAGTGCCCCGTCGACCTAGTCTGTATCCTTTTGCGTCGAGCCTCCCATACGATATCAGATTATGCGCAAGTCCTTTCGCATAATAGACATCTGTGAGCTTCACGATTTGCTCTTTTCCCGCTACGACCACTCTTAGGTTTATCCACCCCTTTTTGTGATTGTAAGCGGTTCTCCATTCGGCTGCACGCATGCGCCACTCGCCTCTTCTGTTCCGTTCAGCCAGGCGTCATTTCCTACCAGATGCCTGCTAGACCCACTGTCAAGTATCCAGCTGCCTAGGTCGCTACCTGTGTTCTCCGACGCCGCCAGTGTGAAATCTGCCTGACCCTCGTCGGGTACCTTCCCGACAGCACTTTTACAATTTGCCCGGAGGTGACCAACCTCCTCGCACGCGTGACACCTCCGCGTCTCGCGCGCACGCGTTTCTTGTACGGCGTTTGCCACTTCCTTACCCACACTTTTACTGACGCCAGCGGATTCCCAGGCTTGAGCGAAATGCGCAAGTTCTTCAGCTTGACGAAGATGAGCCATGCGATTTCCGTCCACTTTAGCCATCAGCACCATACGCATGTCTTCCGACGCGTATTGCACGATATTGTTTAGTACAACAACACACCCTTTTTTCGCGCTCACAGGCAGGTCGGGCGCTAAGACCTAATGCGTGACCAAGAAAAAAACGTGGTGAAGGGTCGCTAGTAGGTCGAAAGACCTATCTTAGACCTGACCCCGTATATGACCCGCAAAATAGGTTATCTCCAATTGCTTGTTGTAGTAACGTTCGGCCATACCCTGCAGGTAGTGGCCAAGTAAGTCAGCTTTCACGTCTTCAGGCCAGGCAAAGCCACACGCCGACTGAGCTAGAACGACTTGTCGCTCGAAGCGCTTTCCCCATTCTAGGAAACCTGAGCCGAGACCTTCGTACAATTCTTTGCCGTCGAAAGGGCGAATCACCAGTTTCTTTTGCCTGGCATCTTGATATCTTACCAGAGGCTGAACAGGCACTTGCGCACCCGCTCTCGCACCAGCATGATCCATGTTGACGTTCATACCGGCACCGCCTTCGTTTCGCACAGCAGCCACAGGGGGCACTTCTACGCCCGGTGCTCCACCGGCTTGCAAATGATCTCTGACTGCGGCAGCATAGATCTGTTGCAGTTGGGACTTTGGCATACCGTATCCGGGTTGTTGTTGACCAAAGTATTGTGGGGGACCTTGTGCGGGTCGATGTTTCGGTGGTGGTGTCATTATCGGCGTACCGACAAGCGAATCCAGGTGCATTCTCGGTCCACGGCCAAGAGCCGATTCGAACAAACTCGAGTTCATTTCGGGAGTTATATGGTGGTCTCTCCTAGGCAGACGCGTCTGCTCATCAGCCAGCTCCTTCTGAAGTTTGTTTTGCGAGGCTTCCAGGTGTTGAATTCTGCCTGCCATCTCACGCATGAGACGCAGTAGTTCTCCCGCGTTGTCATCGGCATCTCATTGTGCCGCGCCGGGTTTGACACCTTCCTCGTTGCTTTTCTCTTCTAGTTCACTGACTAGTCCCTTCGGTTCGCGACTCGGATCGAGGGTGTTATTCTCGTCTGAGTTGGCGTTCATTTGGGCTCAAAGCCTGTTAATTGTACAACGTACAGTCAGCGCTCCTCGAAGCGATCGAAAGGCACTAGTGAAGTAAATGGACAAAGAGTAAGTGAGATTAGTTTATCGATCCCTATTCTAACTCTACATGTACAGTTTCCGTTCTTCCTTGCACCCAGGTGCATCCACACAGCACTGAGCACGCGTATCCACTATGATGCTATGCCACTGTCTGAACTCTCTGGCAGAGACACCCCAGACGCATCTTCCACTTTCAACAAATACTCCCCTATTGCCTTAGCCACATCGGAAGATTTGCCCGCCGCGTTAAGTACTACAAGCTTCTCACGAGCAGTGAACGAAGCACGTCGTTTGCCGCGCACGATAGGGGGCATTGCCCAATGAATCGGATGGCGTCCGTCGCACCCGACGGTACCGTAATTACGGTACACCGTAGTTCCTTTACCGGTATTATTTCCGACCGTTATATGCAAAGGCAGTGGCATATTTTGAAGCAAGCCTCTGATTAGTTAACCGTTATAAGCAGGCGACCGTAATAAGCAGCGGAATTCGGTAATTCCAACTAACAACTGTCAATATTTTTACAATTTTTTGTTTATGTGGTGCACGTAATTAAAACTGTTATTTACGGTCCACTATCCTTTTTGCCAGAACAAACCAACAACGAAGGAGGATGAGTGCGCCCATCGACGACCTGCTGTACGGCGGAGACGACTCCGGGGACGAAGACGAGATGAACGGTTCGTGCGTCTGCGTCTCCTCTCCCTGCTCGTGGTATTCTCACCAGCACCCGTCCTAATTACGCGTCTTAATACGCAGGTTCCATGGCTCCCTCGTTCAGCAACATCCCGCTCTCGGCAGCGGCCGTGACGCCCCCGGGGGGTCTATTATCTCCAGCCACCATTGTACCCCCAGTGGGTAAGCCTCTCACACCCTCCGGTACTACGCCCATCCTCCCGCAGCCGTTGGCGCCCACTCCCGCCGCCCCGCCGACGCTTAAGCCACCAACGCCTGTAAAACAGGCTCCCGGCTCGGGACAGCAAATGTTCCAGCAGATGTTCGCCCTATTAAAACAAATGCTTCCAGTGGAACAGTATGCCACGTTGCACTCGGAGATGCGGAAGGGCAATGGAGTGAGAACTACTTTTATTTGTCTTTATGGCTTAGAAAAAGAGACTCTCGAAGCTGACAAGTGTATGTTGTAGAATGATATTAAGTCGATCGTGGATATCATCAAGCGGATTGCGGGTGACGCGATCTTCTCCAGTGTGATCCAGAAAATGGATCTAACGAGGACGTTCCCAACAACTAATGCAGTGGTAAGGATATTCTTTTTAAAAGGGATATAGAACTTTAAAGCTAACTATTTGTTATAATGATTTTTGTGGAATTTAGGGAGCTTTTAGTGGAGTTAAACCCGAGCCTGGAGTACCGCCATCGACGTCTCCTGGATCGCTGGGGAGACCAATTGCAGCGAGGACAGTAGGAATGACGCCGAGTATTATGACGCCCACTATTGCGTCCAAACCTACTGCTATTGCACCAAATACGCGGCCAATCGCTGCTGCGCCGCCTTCGTTGTCAGCTGCACCAGTAGCGATGCATTCGTCAATTGCTACTACTCGACCGACGTCTATCCAGCCGCCGCCTGGAATTGTTAGTACTCCATCAGCAAAAGTCGTACTACCGGGCGTGAAATCGGAGCCACTGGCGGCAACAGTGTCTGATACGTCGCCGAACTCGTCCTCAGATGTAGCTCAATCTCGAAATGAAGCTCTGGAGAAGATAATGTTTGCCAAGAGGTTGCTGTCTCATGCTGCCACGTGCTCGCTGGCTCACGGTTTGTGTCAAGTGAAGAAGTGCGACGACGTCCGGCGTGTGTTTAAACACAGTTTGTCATGTGGAGGTGCGAATGGATGTTCGCATTGTGAACAATTGAAAGGACTAGTGAAGTACCACGCAAAAGAGTGTGCTGTTGGCGTTACCGAACATTGCTCCATCCCGTTTTGTGATGGCTTGCGCCGCACGTACGCACAGAATCAAGCAGCTTTGGCGGCGAAGGCTAAAGCAGCGCAAGCGGCCGGTAGAAAACTGAGCGGAATGGGCAGTGACGACGACGACGACAACACACCACTTTCTTCTGCAATCAACAAAGCAAAGAAACCAGTCAAGGCGAAATCCCCCAAGAGCACACCTGGACGAGCTGTTCCTGTACAGGTCCCGATGCGGAAAGGTTCTCTGTCTAGGACCAATAGCTCTTCTCCCGGTCCCTCAGGAGCTAATGTCACGACCATCCCAAGCTCATTAACTCCCAAAGCGGTGGCACCACAGAAAAATGTTACTGCCAACATGACGCAGGAGTATGGCCGTTTGTTGCAGTTGATTCTTCACGTGGAAAAGTGTACCACTAGCGCGTGTCCTGTTGGCGAAGAATGTGCTGAATCCAAGATGATCATGCAGCAGATGAACTATCCTAATCCTCCCGTACGTAGTTCCTATTGGTATACGATACTGTGATTGTATTTAACACTAACGGTTGTTTTGGTGCTATGGTAGGCCCGCGCCAATACGTACAAGCAAATCTATGGCCACTACAAGACGTGTGTCGCGAAGAACAACACAGGCAATTGTCCTATGTGTAAGGTCGGCTTGCTACCGATTCTTACGACAACATCTACGGGCGCTATTGTTCCAACGGCATCACCTTATACCGCAGTGAAGACTTCCATTGCACCTTCTGTCAACATCACTACAGTCGGGTCGGCGGTGTCCTCGTCACCTTCTGGAGGATTAAACAAGCGTGGAATCTCTGCTGTATCGCCTAGCCCACGCTCTCCTTTAAAGAAGCCACGCACTAATTCCACCAGCCGAGGCAAATCGACAGTTGAGATCGCAGCTCAGAGCGCTGCTGCGTCGGACATGGTGATCCAAGAACTTGCTCAAGCCAGTGTAGCGGATATCCGCCGAGAGGCCGATGTGCTAACACACACTAACATTGAGCTAGGGTCGGAGCGGCGGATCATGATGGAAGGAGGCGCTCGACGCGTACGCATGGCCGAGCAGTTGTCGTGTTTGAAAGAAGAGTGGGTGGAAAAAGACTTATTTAATTCCGAGACGCTGCGTACACAAATGCGTGAGGTTGGTCGTCGGTCAGGTGTTGAGCTTGGAGGACAGACGAGCGAAGTGATGGCGTACGCTCTTCACGAATACTTGAAGCAAGTTATTGAGGAAATGGTGGAAGTTTCGAAACAACGCGGAGACTCCCAAGCCAAGTCGCTCGACGCGTTACAGAAGGCTCAGAGACTAGGAAATATGATGGGCGGACGCTCTGGAAATCACATGGAGCTCACTGCGACAGATATCTTGCGCGTGAGCTGCGAAGACTCGTTCACCAAGCTACGACAGGAGGATCTTTCACTCCGCTCTCAATTACTGGAAGATGCTCGACGAGAGGAGCAAGTCGAGAAGGAACGCGCGAAGAAACGCAAGAAAGTGGATCGCAGCAAAATGAACCAGGATGAACAAAACGAGGCGGAGATGGACATTGAAGAGCTCGCAGTGAAGGACTTGAAGGAACGGTTGCTGCAACAAGACAAGGGAGGTGTGCTGAAAGTCGACGGTCGTGTCAATGAAAGCATCTCAGCGAGATACGCTCCGCGTGAGATCGACAACCAAGTTACGATGGAAGACGCCAACTACTGGCTACTCAGTCAGAAACCTTACATTCGTCCCAAGCTGTTCGTACGAGCTGAGGCCGCGCGCATCGTCACCAAGTCGCTTCTCTAAATCACAAGTTGCTTTAGCCACAAGCCGATCAGCAGACGAGCAATAAATTAAAAAGCACCCTGCTGGTACTTGACAGTGGATGGTTGGGGTTTTCATTGCTGACTATTCGAAGCGTGAGTGGATCCGCACATCACCTTTCTTAGCAGCTTCTGGGATGTTGGCAGTGCGAAAGGCGTACAAGTCGGATGCGATCATCGAAGCGCCTACATTTAGGTGGTCAGATGAGTTAGTTAACCCTTTAATTTCTGTCAGATAATGTGCAATTTACCTGGAATAGCAGAGGAGTCAGCTACATAAATCTCATTATTGCGGACCTCCACAAAGTGTGTACGTTGCTTAACGCCCTTAGATTTGAGTCGAGGCGAGGACGGCTGAAGTTTTCCAGATGGGGTCATAGTCATATCCACGCCCTTGTAAAGTCCTTCCCCTGTCTCCACTGCAATGTGGTAGGCGTGCCAAGGACATTTAATCGTCGTTTTGCCGCCCATCTCTTCAATGTCTCCATTCACCAGCGGGCCACCGTGATCTGACAAAGAAAACAATTAAAGTTAGTGGAGAATCACCACCAGAACGCCAGTCTTTTTGTGATAGAAGCTCATACGATAGCAGGCTTGATCCATGCATAAAACTTGTCCGCGGATATTAAGCAACATGACACTGCGATGGGAACTTGGTAGCTCCATACATCGCTTGGATCCAGACGGCAGCTCCGACAACTTGCACACAAACTCGTACGTTAACAGATCGTTAGACATCGCTATTTTAGTTCGAGCCCTTCGTTTTTATATTATAAAACGATATAAAATTTATTATAGCAATTACAGTACTGTAGTTACCTAACCCCTTCCGAACCGTATTTAAAGTGAGAGATACTGTAGTTTACTGATTACGGCCAACTTGTGATTAGTCTTAATTCAGAGTCATAAGATCCTAAAAAGGTGCTGCTGCCTCGTCCTGTTGAAGCAAGGACGATTTGCAACACCGAGTGATGGGGGACATTCTGAAGTCACCGTTAAGTTGAACAATCGAAGCGCGACGGCTGCCCAGACTAACGAGTGAAAGCGGTGTCATCTCATTGAGTTCTCCTGGTAGTGGAGATCCTGGCGCTTGCTCCTTCGATATCATCGTCCCTCCTTCCGAAAAATACGAGCCAAGCATAGTAAAGACACCTGACAGAACTGAAGCTACCACCAGAGAGAACACCCAAACGATGTAGCCTCCATTGCCAATGATGCTGGCCATAAGTGCACCAGATAATCCTGTCGAGATGTAGCCCACAGCCGTCATGACTCCAGAAGCACCGGCAGCAATATCCTGTGGTAAATCGGACGGTACCGTGTAGCTTAGAAGCGTGTAGTTTCCCAGTAGAAAGACACTCGTTAGGAACACTAAAGCGCCGAGAACCATCACACTACACGTTCTACTAACGAGATAAATCACTCCAAGGACGACAGCTTGCATCAGCGAGAAGATGAAGATCGGCATGACCCGGTCGGAGTGGAAGACCACATCACTTAACCAGCCGCAAAAAATGCCTCCCACAAATCCTCCCATGGTCCAAGCACCGCCAATAATCGCCGTATCACTAGACGTGAGGGGGCTCTCACGTACAGCATCGAAGAAGGAGAGAAACCAGTTAAGAAAGCCATCTCGCGCCCAGCAGAGGAAGAATACAGCGCAAAGATACCCGAGGAACGCATAATTTCTCAGAAGCTGCTGCATTTTCTGCTTCGGTGTCAGATCAACGTCACCCTCATCTCGTTCTGACGAAGATATTCGTGTTGGTAGCAATTCCCCAGCAAAATTGTGCGTATCGGCTGGAGAACTTTTCACGTAGCAGGAAATCACGATCGCCATCACAAATAGCACCACGCCTGGGATTATGAACACATAAGCCCAGCTCAGCTTGCTGATAATGATGCTCCCTGTCCCCAAGGACAAGTAGTACCCACTCGTCAACATGATGTTGAAAACGCCGGCGAAAATCCCGCGCTCGCTTGCTGCGTACCACGCGGCGTTGATCTTGACGACAGCGCTCGTTCCAAATCCCTGTACGAGCACATTTAGCGCGTACAACACGATGAAAAGCGTCTGCTCCACGGCAAACGGGACTTTGCAAAGGAAAAGGACACCCAGCGACAAATTGCAAAGTGCCGCTCCCAGACACGCGACGAGCATGCCGTTTTTGCCTCCAATATGGTCGGTCATTTGTCCCGTAAAAGGCCCACTAACTGCGTACGACCATGACCCAGCAGAGAGAACCCTACAACAAAAAGCAATCAGTATTCTTAACACCTTGAGTTGATTTAATGTTCAGCAGGACATTACCAGCCCATGAAGACTGAGGAGAAGCCAAGTTGGTCCCGTACAGCTGAGACGTTTCCAGCAGCAACGTTGTATCTGGCCATGTAGAAGGCAGCATAGGCGACTCCCATTGGGAACCAGTTCTGCAATCGACGCCATCTTGGTCATGTGTTAGTGATCGAGTCGCTTATTCACCTTGTGATTTCGGTCCTACCGATAGCCGCGTGAATGCAGCGCTCGACCTTCCAGACTGAGTTCTGCGTCGTAGAAGGCACCGCAGAAGACGAAGACGAGGATCAACAGGGACGTGCCGGTCTCCACGTTCATGTCGCTTGAACTGTCGACTTGAGCTGCTCAAAGCAAATTGGAGAGTGAGGTCTCGAAAGAGGGTACTGGTGGGATACACAAGCGAGACTACTACTAAAGCTGCGTCATTAATACCTCTTGTCTATAGACGTTTGGAGGGGATTAGTCGTTGCTAGCGTTGATTTGGGGGTACACCGCCAATGGAGACTGTTACGTTACAGTGACGGGATTCGGAACTCCATGAACGGCCAATCAGCGGCGACCTTTGTCACTTATTGAAGTTGTTTTGAAGTTTCTTATTAGTACGGTTAGATTTTAGAAGGCACTATAATTTTATCGTTTAATACGTAACACAATGCAAGTCAAAACTCAAAACGATGTCGTCGATTTCTCACGTGTGGGCGACTCAACCATGGTGAAGTCACCGTCGAATGACACGGAGTAGTCTGACAACTCCTCAGATGCTGCAGTCCTGGGGGTAATCGCCACTAATTGCTGTTTAAACACAGTTCTTTGCTCCTTAGAGAAGTGTGACCCCAATTGAACGAATATCCCTGATAGAACAGATGCCACCACTAGTGATAACGCCCATACGAAGTAACCTGCATCACCGATAACGTTGCCCATGACGGCACTCGAGAGTCCAGTCGAGAAATACCCAACAGCATGCATGACACCAGTAGCTCCAGCTGCGATATCTTGAGGTAGATCTGTCGGTACTGTGTAGCTCAGGAGTGTGTAGTTGCCCAGTATGAAGACACTCGAAAGGAATGTAAGCGCTCCGAGAGCTTCAATACTGCACGTCGAACTGACAAAGTACATGACTCCAAGAACGACGGCTTGTAGCATCGAGAAAATGAAGATTGGCTTGACTCGATCCGAATGGAAGACCGCGTCGCTGATCCAACCGCAGAGAATTCCTCCTACAAAGCCTCCAATGGTCCAAGCACCGCCAATGATAGACGTCTCACTCGATGTTAGTGGCTCCGCACGTACATCGTCGAAGAATGAGAGGAACCAGTTGAGGAACCCATCGCGAGCCCAGCACAAGAAGAATAATGCAGCAAGGTATCCGATAAAAGTGCGATTTCGTAGGAGCTTCTTCATCTGTTGTTTGGGGGTGGGAATTTCTTCGACTGCGTCTTCTTCATATGATAAACACTGAGGGTCCAGCTCAAGCTGTGTGGAAAACGTTGGTAGCTGGCTTGCCGACAAGAGATTCGTGTCTGCTGGTGAGCTTTTCACGAAGGATAAAATGACGACTGACATGACAAGAAGTGCAGCTCCTGGGATAATAAACACGTACGACCAGCCCAAGGAATCGATGATGGTGCTGCCAGTGCCTAGTGACAAGTAGTACCCGCTCGTCAACATCGTGTTAAAGACGCCAGCGAACACCCCACGCTCACTCGCCGTATACCAAGCTGCGTTGATCTTGACGACACCACTCGTACCAAATCCTTGCATTAATACATTCAACGCGTAGAAAACAACGAAGAGAATCTCCTTCGTCATTTGTGACCCGCTGCTGAGAAACACGATGCCTAGCGCTAAGTTGCAAATTGCTGCTCCAACGCACGCGACGATCATGCCGTTCCTGCCTCCGATCCGGTCGGTCATTTGCCCAGTGAAGGGAGCACTGATAGCGTACGCCCATGACCCTGCAGACAGGACCCTAACCGTAAAAATCAGTGAAGGGAGCACTGATAGCGTACGCCCATGACCCTGCAGACAGGACCCTAACCGTAAAAAAGGTAAGTACATCAAATGAGTACGCTGCAAATAGTACGACGTACCAGCCCATGTAGACATAAAAAGGTAAGTACATCAAATGAGTACGCTGCAAATAGTACGACGTACCAGCCCATGTAGACAGAGGAGAAGCCGAGTTGGTTGCGCACTGACGAGACGTTGCCTGCAGCCACATTGTATCTGGCCATGTAGAATGCTGCGTATGCCACACCCATTGGGAACCAGTTCTGTAGTCGTCTCCATCTACTCGAACAGCAAAATTTTAGTCAAAATACTAACACTCAGAAGGGTTCAAGATGATCTTACCGATATCTGCGCGAGTGCAGCTTCCGTCCTTCTGGACTCAACTCAACGTCGTAGATGACACCACAACTCAGGAACGCGAGGATCAGCAGCGAAATGACTATCTGGGTATCCATTCTGAAAATCGCTTATGTGGCACGAGGAAAGTTGGAGAATGAGCAGCTCCAGAAGTTCGAGCGGCATTGCAATCATCATGCGATGAAGCAGTGACTCTTCGCACATGCTCGGCGCTGTGGTCCCTTACTGAGTCCAAGGTTAATCACTACCCCAGACATTACAACTTGCTGTTGCTGCTGTGTTTGGTTGCCGTTTAATATGGCAGTTACCACTCGAAAATTCGGAACCCAACGATTTGACCAATAAGCCCAATTCGGAACCCACTTGACAGCCAATAGGAGGTATATTTCCATTTCGGAACCCCGCTCGGTGACCAATAGGCACAGCCTATTAGACAGCGCGTCCAGATTTCGCCACTCGACTTCAACGTCGGCAGTTATCGGTAACGCTCGGAGCTCAGCAACGTTCATTCTCGTACGTGCGTTCGACAGCATTTATAGTTATCGGTAACGCTCGGAGCTCAGCAACGTTCATTCTCGTACGTGCGTTCGACAGCATTTAGATCATAAACGTTGCTGTATGACTCATTTTGGAGCTGCTTCGGCGTTTTTATCTTCCTTCTTTTTCACAGGAACTACAAACAGAGGAAAGCGAAGCTTCAGGACTGAGCAATGAGTGCCTGCTAACCGATGAGCGTACGACAAAGCAGTCGCGGAGCAGATGTTGTGTGGGACACGCATCTCGTACGCCATTGGTGTAGTGCGATATTAATAGCGTGGTAACGTCATCTATGACTAGGTTGCTGTAGCGCACGCGGGCCATTCAGGCGAGTTCAAATTTTGTAAACGATGTTTATGAGGACTAATGCGGTCTGCGTGTTCAGATGGAACTCCATTGAGTTGAGTAGAGAGGTTTGAAGGCGATCGAGAAGCTCGCCTCATTCAGCAACAACCCGCGTCGTTCGTCGTTAAGACAGGCAAAAACTGTTGTGGTAGGTAAGCTTTGTTGAAGGACAGTCGTATCTGCAATGAGCGGATCCAATACATGCGTAATGCCCTTGTTAGACACTGAAAAGAAACACGTCGACAAGTCACGTGACTGTGAAGATGGCACCAGCTCCATCCGTCTCGAGTTTAAAGAAACACGTCGACAAGTCACGTGACTGTGAAGATGGCACCAGCTCCATCCGTCTCGAGTTGTAGAGTGTTCCTGGCAGTACCGTCATCGCTTTCGCTTGCTGTATTCTATTGTACATGTACAAATAACAATTGTGGGGTAGACGACCGACTTGTGTCAGTAGGGGCGCGACTGCAGTATAATAGAGAAAGAAAACTCCATAAACTCTAACGCCGGGTTAACTTCAACTTCGACAGCAATTGTACAATAATGTGTATAGTAGCAGATCTGGCTACATTGAACCACCAGACCTTGCTATGTTAGCCTTTGCGTCTGCCTTCGTCATCTGGTCGATTGCGCGCGCAACATCCTGCGGTTTAAAGTCGACACGCATGTGCAAAAGCGTCGCAATTGTCTCCAGAGACAATTCCTCTCGGACGCTGGCAAGATAATCCAGCACGTGTGAGGGCTGCATGAGGTTCAGAATGAATACAAGCTGGAAAAGACGCATGAACGCTGCGCGGAGACTCTTCTGGGGTACAAGCGTCGATACGCGCGCTAGCATATCAGTCAGCTCACGCTCAAGCTGCAGCGCACCCAAATCATTGCAAGGTTTCTTGGATGTAATGAGCGCGCGCTCCAAACATAAAGTCAAGTCTTGCGTTACTGCTTCCACCAGGTCCTCGAAGGGGGCACTACACAGCATACATTCATATCGTTGTAATTCACGGTTCTTCATCACCTCCCGTTCTACAAGTCGCAACAGAGGCGACCCTCGCGAGCCGAACGCGTCGTATTCAGCTGATGTAAGAACGTATTTTAATTGCTCGTCCATTTGCAGCTGAATCACTTGTACCAATCGCTTACGCAGCGATCGAGACAACACTTCCTGCACTTCATTTGAAACAATGGAGTGGAATGCCTCCGTCATGTCGTTCATGGGGGTAGGCAGACACTCTAGAATGGGTGCGTCACCAGGAAAACCAGCACGAGAATACTCTTCGATCTTCTCCTGCAGCGTACGCACAAATTCGCCGCTCATGTATGCGGAATTGATAGTCATGATGAGTCTGGCTTCCTCCTGTAGAGTTCGTTCCAGATCGTCGTCTACCGCTTGCAGTAACATATCGGAGAAGGAGACCTCACCATCTTCCGTGGCGTCGTCACTCTTGCCATTCGTCCCAATAGAATCAGCAGAAATGGGACTTGTAGAGTTCGTTCCAGATCGTCGTCTACCGCTTGCAGTAGCATATCGGAGAAGGAGACTTCACCATCTTCCGTGGCGTCGTCACTCTTGCCATTCGTCCCAATAGAATCAGCAGAAATGGGACTCAGCGTGATGACACACGGTCGACTCGGGAGAGCCAAGATCGCAGGCAAATACTGCGACTCCAACGCGTCCACAAGTGCAATCACGATGGACAAAGTCGTATGGTAGTTCATACTGCACCAACCACAACAAACCAGTTAGTTTATCAGAGATTGTCAACAAACTACAGTCAATCAACGCACCACTGCGACGCCCTGAAGAACGCCTTGTTCAGTACGAACGAAACGTCCTCGACAACACTAGACACATAGACGCCATGCTCCAGTTCCTGAGGCTCTGCGATGGCTGTGGCCTTGTGCACTGACTGGAAGACGTAGAACCTCTCCAGCACCAAATAGACGCCTCCGAGCTCTTGCACTTTGATCTGAAAGTCCGCGTTCCCCTCTTTCTGCCCCAGTCCTTCACACACAGTAATCAGGAACGCCGTATAGCTCACGAGCACGCGGATAATGAAGGCCAACTCGTCCAGGAACAGATCCATCATCTGCAGACTCTCGTCCGCCTCCACGTCATCCCCTGCCAGTTCCCGTCTTGTGTCTCTCTGTGCATTGGCGCGACGCTCCCACGCCACCATTCTGGCGTCAAGAGCGTACATTTCAACCATTTGCAGCGCCGTCTTAGCGCAGGACGCGTGGATGGGCTGCAGCACAAGTTTAAGCACCTCTGGGTCGTCTGCTGCGTCCGCTACGGCGTTCATAATGTCCGTAGCACCTGTAAGCAGCTCACTAAGGGCTTCTACATAAAAAGCACGATCAATGTAGCCATGCTCGTTGACTTTGGCAGCCTGTTTGCTGCCGCGCACGCGCTCCAGTGCGGCGCGTGCCTGGACGGCGAAGATGCCGCTCAGGAAGCGGGAAAAGGGCTCCGCAGCAGCACGTGCGGCACCAACAGCCGCCCCACGTGAAAAAGCTGCCAAAGCTGCATCTACGTCTGCTTCTGAACCTGCGCACGCCTGTTGTAGCATCGACAGCGCCGCGGACTGCAGACTGTGAGCTTTGCACTCGCAGCTGCGTAGCATCTCGTGGCGAACGGCCGCCGTTTCTTCGTCCGCAGAATGCGCGGCACTGAGGCGCATGTCACCCAACGCTTGGCAGACCTGATCTAGCTGCTCTTCCGCCAGCGCCACGTAGAAGGAGGTCACGCTCTCCTCGAAGCTCATGATGGCGTTGACAAGTGACAAAAATCGTTAAGTTCGCACACGTCGAAATTACTAAGTACGCTCGTACCACGTCGCAAGAAAATCATATCCAATTACCGTCGATGGTTCGTATTGTCAGGTGATTCTGGTTACTACTACGTACTTCGAAGTAGTAAACAAGAGTAGTCTCGAACTTGGCACGTCCAAGAGCAAAATATCGGCAATGAGTTATTCACTTTTGTTTTAATCTATATGCGGATGTCTTGTGCCAAGTACATGTAGTTGACGGGTAGGTGCTTGGCTCATCGAACCATCTTGTTTTTTATGGTGCGCTTACTTGTCAGCGATGAGAGGTCCAATGAGCGCGCTGGTGGCGTCGAAGACCTCATCAGGACCGGGTGTGGCGTCCACCTTGAAGACCTTGTCCTGCTTCTCGTAGTGGATGATGACAGGCATCGTCGAGTCGAGGTACGTGCGAAAGCGTTTACGGATGGCCTCAGCGTTGTCGTCCGAGCGGCCGCTGGTCTTGCCACGTTCTAGCAGACGCTCCTCCATGACGCTCTCGGGGCAGTCGTAGAAGAGCACGCCTTGCACTTGGAACTCGTCCTCGGGCATCTCCTGCTGCCAGCCCTGGAGGTTGTCAAAGTTGCGTGGGAAGCCGTCGATGAGGAACAGATCGCGGCCGCTCTTGACCATCGCCTGCTGCAGCAGCCCCAACGTGATCTTCACTGGAACGATCTGACCTTCCTTGATCATGCGGTCGATCAGGTCGCCGTTGGCTGAGCCAGACTGACGCTCTTCGCGTAGCAAATCGCCCGCCTACAACAGCATTGGCACATATATGCGTCAGTAAGTGAGGGTGCCCCTCTCTAACAAGACGTCATCCGCACCGAAAGATGAACGAAGCCGAACTTCTCCACCAGCTTAGAGCACTGCGTGCCCTTGCCGGCCCCAGGCCCACCCAGCACGAACAGGATCTTCTTAGTCAGCGCCGTGCTCATCTTGTCGTAACCTGTGTTTTGTTGGATATTTGGAAAATCCTGAAATGATGAAATGTACAACTATAAAATCATGCGTTGTGTTTTTTTTTTTTTACTTAAAGTATGCGTGGGCCACGCCAACTCGATAATCCGATCTTGATTGAGATCCGACCGATAAGAAGACAGAATCTCTTCAAGCGCAGCGACGGCGATGGACAAGAGCCATGTGGCCATCAACATGAGCGGCAGCGGATCGCTGGACGTGGCACTGGCGCGGGAGGAGGCGCTACACCGCTTTCGAGACATTAACTGGGCCACGTACACACGGTTCGTCCTGCTCTTTTATTCATATTTTTATCAGATTTTAAAATTCGGATCCTTTTCGGTGTGATGTAATTAACTAATTAGTGCGGGTGGTTTCTCACTTGAGAAGACGGAGATCACTGCTCTCAAGGACCTGGAAGGCGCCATCAAACCCGGCGCTGATGATGCCACAAACGTGAGCTTTTATTATGTTCAGTAACGTTCATGTTGAATATTCTCACATTTTCATGTTGGAAATGCTAGCTCAAAGCTGTGGATGAGTTCCTGAGTGGTGAGAGTGCTGTACTGGAAGGATAGTTTTATGCTGAGGACTAATTTTGTGTTATACTGTTCCTAGATGCTGGACCTTCGGTGGGGAGTGCTCTTCTGAAGCTGGTAAAGAATGTGACGGAGCCTACTGTACTCAAGTACTGTCTGGCACGCATGGAGGAACTGCTACCGGGTGAGATTTTTATTATTGTGTGCAGGATATTTTATTGCTGGGCCTAACAAAGATATTTTTTATTGCAGACGGCCTTCGTCTGCACAAGCGTATGGTGTATTTTGTACCGGAAGGAAGCACCGTGGATGCCGCCCCATTCTTGAGGATGATTCGCAATGACACGGGCTACATGCAACATGCTGCCAGCCACTTACTTGCTCTTTTCCTCACGTACGCCCAGGCTTTTGCTTAAGAAGTCGAAATGTGTTGGAGACGTATTGATGGATTTGTGTACATTTTGTGTACTTTAGGATTCGTCCGCGCCAAGAGGATGCGGAGGCGCTGGGTCAGTGGATTATTCAGGCTCTCAAGACAGGCGCTCTACCGACATCAACAAATGATGCAGCTCGCGCAAACGTAACACGAGCTGCCGTTTCTTCATTGATGGTGTTGTTGCGCAATGAGAAGTTGCGCGTGGTGTTCGTTAAGCAAGGCGGTGTGCCTCCGTAAGTGATACCTCGCTTTGTGTGACTTTCACTGTACTTACCCACCATCTTATTGTGATGTGAAATAGAGTTGTGGACTTGCTGGAGAACTCTCAGAACCGTGCGCAACTCGCTTACGAGGTACGGAAGTGTGGTTGTTGCAATTAACAAAGGAGGGTCATTTATTACCACTGTAAGCGGATTCTAACCTCGTATTCATGTTGCAAATGCTGCAGCTCACATTCATCTTGTGGACGTTGGCGTTTTGCGATGAAGCGATGGAAAAGTTCGTAGCTGCCAAGGCTTTGGATGCAATTGTGCTTCAGGTGGCAGCTGCGCCTCGTGAGAAGGTCGTGCGTGTCGCTTTAGAAGCTCTTCAGGTAAGTCACGCGATCGCTATTGAAAATAGTCGGAAAGAAACTTCTTGCAAGAAAGGGTGTAAATGCTGATCAGTTGATTTTGTGGGTTTGTATGCGCATAGAATCTCCTCGGAAAGCTCAGCGGCTTTTTCAATGAACGAATGATCGACAGCGGGCTTTTAAAAACGTTGAACACCATGCGCGAGCGAAAGTGGGCCGATGAAGACATTTCCAAGGGCATTCAGGCTGTTCGTGATGTGCTCATTCGTGAGTACAAGGAGCTTAAGTACGTTAGTTTGATTCTCGCCTGCTGTTCGTGATGTGCTCATTCGTGAGTACAAGGAGCTTAAGTACGTTAGTTTGATTCTCGCCTGCATTCTTTACTTGATATTTGACTGAAACATCCATCGTACAGCACGATGGAGCGCTACGAAAAGGAACTTCGAACCGGCACGTTAAACTGGGGATTGCTGCACACGGACAAGTTTTGGAAGGACAACTTTATGGCGTTTGAGAACTGTTCGTGATGTGCTCATTCGTGAGTACAAGGAGCTTAAGTACGTTAGTTTGATTCTCGCCTGCTATCTTTACTTGATCTGTGACTGAACCATCCATCGTACAGCACGATGGAGCGCTACGAAAAGGAACTTCGAACCGGCACGTTGAACTGGGGATTGCTGCACACGGACAAGTTTTGGAAGGACAATTTTATGGCGTTTGAGAACAAGGATTTCGAGCTGATCCGGTAAGTGGGTTTAACTCGTTTCGAGGTTTAATTCTTTCGACTTATCGCCGTTTGTGAACTGCAGATTGTTGATTGATCTGCTGGATTCCGACGACCCAAAGACAGTTGCCGTAGCTTTGTTTGATTTGGGTGAATTCGTGCGCTTTTACCCGAATGGCAAGCACATTGCGAAGAGACTTGGTGCCAAGAAAGTGGCAATGAAACTCATGACGCATGAGAATGCAGAGGTGCAAAAGCAAGCCCTCCAGTGCATCTCGAAGATGATGGTCAACAAGTGGGAGTTTGTCAAGTAAGAGAGCGGCAGTTTGATCCGCGTTGACCACTGTTTGCTGCGTCCACTTCGATCAGGCGAGACGCAGATATAGTTTTAACATTGACAAAGAGGCTTGGGATTGTTGAAGCAGTTTGCCCACCTTGGCCAGCAACGCTAAGCCCATACTACTAAGTAATGACATGCAGTAAGTACAAGGCGAGACGCAGATATAGTTTTAACATTGACAAAGAGGCTTGGGATTGTTGAAGCAGTTTGCCTAGCAACACTAAACCCATACTACTAAGTAATGACATGCAGTAAGTACATACTTCGAAGTACAGTTCAAAGTTTTAAATGCTATCACTTACCTTTGAAGCAACGATGACCAAGTGCGGGTTCGACGACGGCAGTTTTCAAGAGAAGTAAAGAATGACTTCAGCACCAGCATGATTTATACCACGGCTGATCAGTTAATATTCATTCCTCATTACCTTCCTCTTCGTGGTGCTCTAGCCAATGTTAAACGTGTGCAATGAGAGTCTTGTAACCTGTTTAGCAATTATTTCGTGTTCACCCACGAGCGCCATAAACCGACAGCAGCTTCCGCCGCGCAAAAAGCACTCACAAGCGGTTCTGGAAACGATACAGTACAAAATGAGTAAACTACAGTAACTACAGTGTACAGTAACGATCCTGTGGAATACAACGTACCTGGTAAAAATCCATTCTCACGAGACCAGTGAATGCAAGGTCCGATGAAGAAAAAGTTTCGAAGCTGCATGTAGTAAAGCTCACGACGTCTGTCATCACAATCAGTTAATCACCTCATAATATCTACAGCCTGAACCAGAAACCAGCATACCGAGCTTGAATCGCAGCAATCTGGCCCGCACGCTTCAAAAACCACCGTAAAAAACCCACTTTTCAGTCACCATGGAGATAAAAACCCAAGCATTAAATCTGCTCACCTCATCATCCGTGAGTCCCTCCTGCTTTTTAATCTGTTTCTCCTTAGCATTCAGCGCTCGGATCCTATTCCACCCAATACATCAGCTATTTAACTGTTCCACCTTCTTAATTTCACCATTAAAACTTACCTCAGCCCATTCGCATACACGTCCAGCAGAATATAAAGACCCCAGGCCTGACACGACTGACGTGATATCTTCATAGCGTCAACGTTCAGCAGCTTTGGTGCTCTGTTGAATTAAAACCACAACAAATTAACCTCTTTGCATTGCCATTACCATTAAAAACAGGAGAAACACGTACACGAAACCCACGTAGGAGACGTGTTCCAATGGGTAATAGACGAGCATGGATAGCGCCTGAAGACTGACGATACGACGCACGTGCTCGTCATCGTCTCCATAACACCAGGATCCATTTTTCCAGGCTTCGTACGACTCGAAGCCGCCTGTGAAGCGGATGACGTAGCGTGCCATGGAAATATTAGACGCGATGGCCCGCAGGCCTTGGGACGTGTCGCTCTCCTGCTGCGTGGCGTGGGCCAGCAAGTGGCCTGTGGCACCCAATCCATAGCCGATGGTCTTGTAGAACTTGTCAGCACGGAAGGTGGCGCTGCTGAAGCGCGCGAACTTGTCCACGTCCAGGAAGTTCTTGTCCGACATGGCTACAAAAGAGCGACTGCGAAATGAAGATGAAGTTGACGTATCATTTTTGAAATCAAACTTGATATGGATTCTAATTATCGGATTGAAAGGGTAATTACTGTGAGTGGTGTATTAGGTACGGGAACTGGCTTTTGAAGCCAGCTTGAACAGGGGAACTCTACGTCTGGTTTTTATCGCTGGTCGTGCGTCCCGGGTTTCGTTTAAGTGCGAATCACGGCTAGCTCAGCATGATGCTGTGACGCGCGCACACTATAGAATTGTATGCGACGCGCCATCTGCCAGCTATCGCGGGCGATGGACCCGGCTGGCAGATAATTAAAGTCTTGGTCGGCAAAGGCGACGACGCCAAGGAAGCAGTGGACGGTGTCTCCGTTACAAAGCGTAATTTGCGTCCTTTGAGCGGCAATAACAGTCCGGACAGGCCCAAAGCCAATAGCTACGCCACTTCACGAACTTTTCCTGGTTGAAACGATACCTCAACCCAATTACAAACAACGACACAGTCGAACTCGCCCCGAAAGACTCAGTTAAGACACTAAAAAATGTACCGGGAGGGATATCTCATCAAGTGTGGACGCAGTACGTACGAGTCTTCGGTACGTTCCTGCACTCTTAACTATCTAAAACCTGCTCCAAAGTACTGACGAAGTTCTTGTCTTTTAATGCAGCAACTGCTCTTCTGCGTGTTTGAAGACGGTGTAGTCAAGTTTTACTCGGACAAAGGCGGCGTGGAGGTGGGCGAGCTCGAGTTGGCTGGGCATGTGACCAAAGTGCGCGTGGAGAAGACGATAGCCAGCAAATTCCCTCATCGTTTCACTGTCTCAGCCGCTCCCGTGGTACGTGTGGAAGGTCGACGCATGAAGCTCGGCGAGTCACGCGTGACGGAATTTGCGGCACCTACAAACGACCTGATGAAGGAGTGGGCCAACTCGCTGCATCTGTGGCGTCGTATGAACTGGAAGGAGAACGTCAAGTTCTTCGACGCTGCGGGTGAACTTTCCCAAGCTGAAGAGTTCAAGACGTTGCAGCTGCAGATGCACACGCTCAAGACGGTGCGTGGCCGCTCTCTCTCAGGCCCGAAGTTCCGGAAACCGTTCGTTAATATTATGCACGGACAACCGTCGCCCACGATCAAAAAGCTGCGGCAGATGATCATGCACACGGGATCTACCGCCTGCACCACCACCGCATAAAGCGGAGCAGTTTTATATTGCGGTGCGGAGCTCTTCGTCTGGAATTCTCGCCGTCTCGTTGTTTATTATGCGTGTCTAGAATCATGCGACTGGCCATTTACCAAAGGCCTCGACTGAGCACGCTCCTCGGGGAGAAAGGTCAATTTTGTGTATCAATACAGAGCAATTATCAATTAATTAAGGGAGTAGGTACGGTACATGTTATTGTGACTGAAACAAGGTATTAATAACAATACGGGACAACAGTTTAGAGCAGAAGATGTGAATGCTAGTTTACATGTTTGTGCAAAAAGATAAATAACTAACTCTCTAGTCTACAGCTTGGAGCTTTCAAGTTCGCATCGTTGCATGAACCGCGTCCAGGTGCGTCGAAACAGCATTCCGAATCAACACTGGGTCGACGCAGTCAGCGCCACGAAGCCACGGGTGTTGAAGCGCCTCGGCTACTGTAATGCGCTCGTTAGGTTGAAGCAGCATCTTTGAAATGAGGTCTTGTGCGCCGAGAGTCATGACTTCCGACACCTCATTCGGCTGAGTCATCCAGAAATGCTCCAAGTCACCATCCAGTAGATCGTCGTACCATACGTCTCCCCTGCTTGCCTCATTGAACGGCGGCAAACCCGTCATCAGGATGAACAACACCACGCCAGCGGACCAAACGTCCACAGGAGTACCTCGATACAACACGTCCGAGTGCATCTCCGGGGCCATGTACAACGCCGTGCCAGTCTCATCCCGTGACAAGACGTTAGTGGCGTCTTCACCCAGCGGAGCAAGCGCCGCAACACCAAAGTCCGCGAGCTTGAGCTGATAATTGGCGTCCAGAAGCAGGTTCTCAGGCTTAACATCTCGGTGCACGACGCCCTTAGCGTGGCATGCGTCCAATGCTCGCAGCAATTGGCACGCGTACACCTTCACCAGTGGCTCCGAGAGAGCTCCACCCACTTCCAGCAAGTTAAACAGGTCTCCATTCGGCGCGAACTCGGTCACCATCGCCACGTAGTCGCAGTCGCGCGTGGTGCCGGACACAAGTCGCTCGAGTTGCAATACGTTCGGGTGTTGCACGCGACTTAAGGCGTTTGACTCGTGCACAAGCGACGTGACTTGCTGCTTCAGCGCGCGGTGGTTCACGCGCTCGTTGCTCAGCGCGTCGACGGTGAGCGCGGCCGGGAGTTTCACAGCCACATTGCGTTGTAGTCGGTCATCGAAGGCCAGCAAGACGCGTCCGTGCAGCCCTGAGCCCAGCTCCTTAGAGATTGTGTATGGCCCTTTGCGAAGCTGCTCGTCCGGTGCCTGGAATTGCGGTGCGAGTGGTGCCACACACGCCATCATGTTGAGACTTTTGAGTTAGAAAGTGAATTAGGAAATGAGATTAGAAAAAAGCACCTACACTTGTGTGATTCATCATCAGGACGAAGGTCAAGATGATGGACACATATCGCAAAGAGATTCGGAGACCTACCCATGACTTACCCTCAGTATACCCATGCGCTCTTATGCGTTCCATAAAAGCATGTCACTTCTTTTTATTATGAATGTTTTCGAATCAAAGTTTACAGCTATTAAGCTTCTGCTTCGCTGTGAAAAAAATCAACACATTTACTGTAAGCTGCTGTACCGATAGTTGATAAATTCCGCTGCCTGGACGTTGATGTTTTGCTAGCAACCCCTGCACCCATAGTGAATGGATTAAGTTGCATAATGGCATTTTCCGTTGGCTGGCTTTTCATTCCGTTCGGGTCTTCGTCCTCTGGGCCGTTTCGACTGCAGCTTTGCGAATTAAGCTAATGGTGACAATCTTCGAGACGTTGCTGATGGTGTTAGGTACTGATTGTCTGGGTATTATACGACACTACCTGTATATAACACCGTGATCCTCACTCGTTACACGTACATGTATCGGTTTTTACGTCAGCGACAGAATGAACGTTTCCTGCGAAAAACCAGCACTATCAATGAATGACCTACTATCCAGTGCATCTAGTATGCGTGTACAATGTATCAAGCAGTGTAGCCATGTCATACTCACCACCAATTCCTGTAGTGTAGCCATCAGTCTGTATCCATACGCCTCTTCAGTGGTTACGTATCATCACTCGAAGTCAAGATGCTGCAGCAGATGTATCGCCTTCGAGCGTCCTGTTTCCGCGCTCCAATTGCCATCTCCACTCGTTTTCTGTCCTCACGGATTGCAGCTCCCGTCGCGTCGCAGGACAACGGATTTGCTCGAGGACGCACCATCTACCGCGTGTCTCCCGACAGCAAATTCCTCGTGGAGAAGACCAGAGGAGCTTCAAGTCTGTGGAATCAGAAGAAACTCCATGAGCTGCACAAGGCGCCGCGTATGAGTCTCGACGCGGCGCGACGCTCGAGCGCGTGGATCTACGACGTTCTGTGGGATTTGTTCCTACCCAAAGACGCCCGCGCGTCACTCACCAACGACTATTTCCCGTACGCCAAGTGGAGCTTCGTCGGGTCCGTAGCGTCCTGTGCAGCCAGCGTGTTGTCCATGCAGTCGCTCCTGTACGCTATTGGGCTAGGTGCGGGTGCAATTCCAACAGCAGCGGCGGTTAATTGGGTGCTCAAGGACGGACTCGGCCAATTCGGAGGTGTGCTCTTTGCCAGTATCGTTAATAACCGGTACGACGCAGACCCCAAACGCTGGCGGATGGCTTCGTCGGTAGCATTGGACGTGTCGGTGCTAGGAGAAATCCTGACGCCACTGGCTCCAGGTAGCTTTCTGGCAGTGGCGTCGCTTGCTAATGTGGCTAAAAACGTAGCGTGGCTCAGCGCTAGCGCGACGCGCGCTGGTTTTCATAACTCGTTCGCGGTGCGAGAGAACTTGGCGGATGTGACGGCCAAATCGGGGTCACAAGCCATTGCGTCGTCGATTTTCGGCACGGGACTGGGCATCCTCATCTCTCAGTGGACTGGAGCGTCTACATTGCACGTTGTCGCTGCCTTCTCGGTGCTTTCAACTGTGCACATGATCAGCACATACAAGTCAGTGGGCTGTGTACAACTGCGGACACTCAACTGCCAGCGACTGCACATCGTGTCTACGGACTTCCTGCGCTCATGCCCAGAAGCGCGTGAAATACCGAGTTTAAAGTCTGTGAGTGAGCGAGAGGTCTTCATCCCTACGATGATGACTGGGTATAGATCACTGCACGGCAAGTCCGAGATCCATGCAGACGCCACGCTTGACCAGCTTTCTCATGGCAATCCTGAGACTCTTGGCCGTCTGAAGGATTTTTATTCGGCGGAGAAGTATCTACTGAACCTGAGACTGGTGGAACAAGGGTCCTATTGTATTGACTTGGCGATGGAAGAGCACGCGACAACAAAGGACACGCTTCGAACCCATTTGCACGCTGTTTTAATTCAGCTAGCGCTTGAAGAAGCGCCTGTTTCGCCCTTAAACGCCTGGGAACTCGTAGGAGAAAAGTACAATGAAGCTTCTGCTTTAAGCGACGAGTTCATCGCAAAATTAGAGCAGTCTCCATGGCACACTGACAACCTTCTCGTCGAAGAGCAGAACTCTCGCTACTCATGGTTAGTGTAACAAAAGCCAAACAGATTTTACGGCGTCAAGATCACAAGAGCATGTCAAAATGAACCTTGTTTCCAGCTAACAAATCCTTCATGGTGTGATTCACGCTTACTTGTCCTCCAGGTTGATACTCTGGCCAAAACGAGCGTACAGCACTTTCTTCAGTGCCGTCTGCCGAGTCTCTAACTTGGCCTCGTCCGCCTGCAGCTTACGGAGCTCAGCGTTGGCTTCCTACAAACAAGAAACAAATTATTAAGTACTCTTAATAATTGCCAATTAAATGCACCACTTGCCCACCTCCACGCGCTTCTCAAGATACTCCTGGGCAAAGTCCTCCGAAGACTCGACGAAGCTCTCCCCAATAAATAGCCTATAGTATAGCAATCCTCAACGTCAGCTCCTCCACTATAAAGTGCTAAGAATTGTATACGTACTGGACGTTGTCGCCCTCGCCCATCATGAGGTCCGTGTTGGCGTCATCCAACGTGTCAAGTTTGTCCTTGAGCAATTTCTTCTGCTCGCGGATCTCGAAGAGCGACGCGTTGTTGCGGCCGAACTCGTTAATACGCAGTTGGTCTTCCTTGCGGACCTACAGAATGCAATGTCAGATAGTTTATGCTACAGGAGTGGTGCCCGTCACGTACATCCGCCTCCACTTCCTGTTTCTGAGCCAACATGCCTGAACAATTTGTGTTTTGCAATTGGGACCCAATCAATTGGCTGAACAGTACAGTAGCTAAGGCCACTTTACAATTAAAACCTGTCATATTGTATAAGATATTTTTCTCAGCTCTTGTAATAGACTTTTTATAACGAGTGCACATAACATATATACCTCTTTAAATGGATAGTAAATTATTTAGTATAAATGCGAAAAGATCCGTAAAAAAAACTTCATGGCTACACTGCACACTGTTGAGTGAGTCGCAGGGCGTTAATGTTGAATGTTTCTCGATTATTGCGGTAAGCTGCAATGCATGCGAGAGTGATGACTCGAGGGTGACGAGCAGCTTTGGATTGAGAATCGGCCATGATTGCAGTGATGGCAGTTGAGGTGGCTACACCTCCTCTGTACAGCAACTTAGCTGTGTCAGTCTCGAACTCGGCGATAAGCTCGTCGTCTGGTGTCCATAGAATTTTCTCTACATTTTCAAGTAGTCTTCGCATTCGCCACTCGGGATCCCAACGACGCAGCAAACCGAAGAGCGACATGGAGCCGTTCAATAGCTATTTGAGTCATTCAGGTTAGAAAACATTTCTTGGTGAATATTCACGAGACGTACCGGAACGAAGTTGGGGTGGTAGATACGAGTGAGACAGCTAAGAACTGGTGGCTCGAACGGATACTCGGGACTAAACCTGCACATACAGCGCATTGGTCAGTAAAGTAGCTAAGTACGTTTCAGCGAACGAATGGGTTTGGCTGTACCGAACATGAAAATTGAATACTCCACCAGCATACGGAGTATCAGGTGGCCCCTGAACGAGAATTTTCCACTCCCAGGCACTCTCTGAGGTGAATAGTATGGAAGCCTTAAGTTTAAAAGTAAGATGCAAACAGAAACAAACCTTTCACGTTGACGACCTTAGAGTGTGTGGTAGGATCGGCGTTCAGATCAAGTAATTCACGGCGAATAGTCATAACCTGATTCGAATGCTGTAAGAAGAGAGCGAGTTTGTCTCCGTTCCCTCGTCGAATTTCGCTCACGAGCTGTTAGCACATCGAATCACTACAATTAAACTTGCTGAAATGAAGCCTCGTCAACGCCGCCGAAAGACTTACCCGGACAAATTCGGGATACTCTAACTCACCAGATCGATTGTCGTCAACCTTATCAATTAATTCTTGAACCTGAACGTCATATAATGTCAGTTTTAAACACAAATCATGTTGAAGAGCATAATGATTTTTCTACTTCGTCTAGCGTCGTTGTGATTCCCATTGACTCCATTAACACGATGAGTTCTGATGCCGCAATGCTCCCATCTCCGTTTGTATCAAAATCTGAAAACTGCAGCCCCTCATGTGAATATCTTTTTTGACGAGTTAAATTGTAGTATTTTACCTGCTGCTTCATCTGCTCGAGTTCCTCCAGTGAAAACTCCTGTCTGAGACTCTCTGGAAGAGCTGCGAGCCACGTTTCGGCCGCACCGACTTTCATTTTCACCTTCATCGCTGCAACGAATTAATTAAAGTGCAGGCAGATGAAAAAATATTTATTTCTGGCCTACAACTCGGTGCGAATTGGAACAATAATTATTGTGGCTTCTGCTTTTTAGACGAATGAAGAGAGTGCACATGTCCAATTTACTGTAACTTATTTATCGTCACTGCTAAGATCAGGTCTATAGCTCTTCCACAAATTTCCTATACTCGAGCGCCTCGTGTGCGAACTGACGAAGACCCAGGTTTATATTTTCACCCACGGGGCGAATGGTGTTTTGAGGCGAAACAAAGTCACCCCCTTCAACCTCAATTGTCAGTGCTGGTACAGTGAGATTATACTGGAGGAACATGCCGTCATCAAAGCACCCGTACGCTTTGTATAAGTACGCTCCCGTCTCGCTCTCGTAGTGTACCTCGGGCTTCTTGGACAGTGCGTTACGTACATTGTCTCCTAATACTCGCATTCTAGAGCCAAACGGCTCAATTCCACTTCCAGGCTGGTCGCTAAACGGTCGCAGCACTTGGCCACCAAACGTATGCATATCCACAAGACCACTGAGCGCCTCCAGACTTGTAATGAAGTCAAACAGCCCCAAGGTAGACGGTTCACTGAGTGGATATTCACCTGGGTACGTTTCTTCATCCACATCTCTCGGATCAAGATTAAAAAACTCCTGAGGAGGCCAATTGCGGTTCAAATCCACACCAACTTCAACGCCTTTCATGTTGACAAGATGCCGGTTGGTTCGCCACATGCGATCGACTTCCCACGTGTACTGATATCCGTCAATATTCACAATGGGCACGAAATACCAGTCAAATTTGGCGAAAAGAGAGTTCGCAGCCTCGTCACCAGCTCGAAGATCGTCAAGCATCGACGCCATAGTGTAGAACGTGGCCGCACCAGCCTGCCACTCACGAGCATGAATAAGTGCTTGTATATACAGCGACTTCTTGTCAGTATCCTCGCCCTCCTTTGTACTTGAGATCTTGAACGCTGGAATCGATTGACCCTCATACGTCACTGATACATTCTCGAACTTGGTGAGAAAGTCCGGGTTCTGCTCCGTCAAAGTGTCCAAGAAGTCAAAAACCTCATGCGACGGCCGGAAACACTCAAAGAACGGACTCTCCGTGTACACCACGTCTTCAGTTTTCTTCTTCAGTTTGTCCAAATACCCCTCAGTGCGTTCAAGACACTCTGTAACCTCCTTTCGATCTCTGGCCACAACTTGGGCTTCCA
Organism: Phytophthora brassicae; assembly: GCA_024679045.1. Classification (NCBI taxonomy): domain Eukaryota; phylum Oomycota; class Peronosporomycetes; order Peronosporales; family Peronosporaceae; genus Phytophthora; species Phytophthora brassicae. The sequence continues at coordinate 9,472 of JAIKVB010000153.1, read as the reverse complement.
AATACTCTTTCTGCTTAACCACTTTCAATAGTGACGAGGTCTTGGACACTTTGGCTCGAAGGTGTTTACCTGCATGGATTTCTGTGGTTGTGTGCACAACTCCAGCAAAAGCCTCCACGTCCTTGTCGGAGCCCACCACATCCGCTCTCACTCTGGTGTTTGCAATTACTGGCTCATTTGTTTCTTGAATGGCTTTGATGCTGCGGATATCGAGTCGACCGTGAGGGGTTTTCAGTGCTGTATCCATGGCGGACTTGGTGCCTTCAATGCTGTATCGGTGTCGAGATGCGTCGCGGTGGTGGTGGTTACTGGATGAAGCGCCATTCATCGCAAAGGAGACAAGAACCGCGATCAAAAGACCCCAAACCTTCATATTTATAGGGCGAAGTCTCTAGCTCTGAGTAAATGTCGGAATGATACACAGTGTGTACCGGTACAAGTGGACCTCGAAGCGTAACGGATACTTTTAGGTTGTATTGGACCTGATATTTTACAAGTTCCTGTGGATTTTAATATGTTTTTATACACAAATTTTACACAGAACATACGATTGGGTAGTTGTAGTTTTAAAGCTATATTTGTGTCTTTAATAATTTATCGAAAAGGATTTAGTCAATAGAGCTATTAATACTAATACCACTTTCTCTCAGTTATGGCAACATGAACTTTGGATTGGAGGGCTGTGTAGTTTTCGTCAATTCGACTGTCTGGCGGACGAGAGTTTCCATCTTACGGTTTGAAATGAGGCTTCGAAAGTGAGGATGACGCGGGCGCTCCATAGTCTGTAAAGGAAACAAATTAAACATAAAACAAAAGATTTTATACATGTAGTAAATCAAAAGTACGGACGTACGAAAAACTCCTTGAACTTATCGAGCACGACGAGTTGGTGTCGCTCTCTTTCATGTTTCTGGTAACGTGCGATTTCCAAGTTGAACCGGTAGATGTCAGAACGGAAGTTTTTACGCTCTTCTCGTAATTTTTCACGAAGTGCCGACCAAACAACGGGTGTTGGTATTCGTGGGCAGTCTCGTAGTAGATCCACCACGTAATATGCCAATACACCATCGACAATGGGCTGGAAGGCAGTGCTGCGACGTAAAGGATGGCGACTACTACGTCTACGGTTTGAGTTCACTAGGAGTCGTTCACCATTGGCGTTTCCAGAGATACTCATTCTATGCGCTGGAACTTCATCATCAACATCATCAATAGTCGATACATCCGTGTGAGCGAGCATGTCTGCGATATCAGTTTGAGATCCAAATGATCCGACAGAGTATCCAGCAATACGCTCTAGTTTGTCTTTCCAGTCGAGTAGTGGTGCTAGGACCAAGCTCGTCATGTCCGTAAGTAAAATGAACCGACTTGTACCAGGCTTGAACACCATCAAGTAAGGTCGGAACTCGTTTTCTCCCTCCTCTTCATTCCCCACTCCATGTGTCGACCCCAATGATACATTTACAAATCCATGCGCATGACAACGGAAGTGTTTGGTTTCGACCACTAAACGCTCGTCGCTAGCACTTTCAAGTGTGGAAAATCCACGTAAAACCCCATCAGGAGTAAGGACAAACCGTGCACTAAACCACCGTTTTTGCTCGGGAAAATTCATCAGTTTGTGTAGAGGCAATTGGGTTTCCACGTCTTGTGCGCCAGCTCCGATCGTTGATGTTCGTCGCTTTGTCAAAGAACTGGACGAAGTAGAAATAATTGGGACTGCGGGTGGCTGGAAAACACGCTGCAAGTGTGGCATTTGCGCAATATATTCCGTGCGTAGGCGTTGCTCGACAATTAGCCACTTGTAGGCCAAACATTGTTCACGAGCACGAACGACGAGTCTTGCGCGGCGCCACCAACGTTGCAACAGCATAATCCGACGTTGAACACGACGAACCGCCATTGCGAACCGAACATCAAATGAAAGTCCTGATAGAAATAAGCGCAAGAGCTTTGCAGCGTAGATTTTGCGCTGCAGTCGTAGGTTTAGTCGGAAGCGAAACGAACTGCGCGCAATTAGAGCCGCCGCTAACGAGCGCATAGCGTCTTGATCCCGCGCATGTGCCCACGATTCAAAAGTAATCAGTTTGTAGCGCATTTCTTGGGCTCTGCGAAGCCGACGCAGTACAGCAGCCACAACAAGCAGCCTCACAAGCTTCGTTTGAGCGACGGAAAGCACAATTAATGTACCCCACGCTTCGCAAACAGCCTTTTTTGTTTCTCCGTCATCTTGAATTGATCTTGTATTGAAATTGCGTTGAGCTGTTTCATAGCAGAAGAGAGTATTCCGACGTCGAAGTGAGGAAGTCTTACGATTTCCCATCTCATTGTCTTTGTGCTTTTGCTGGTCTTTCGTTGCTACTTGTTGGGCTCGTCGTCTCTGACGCTGGTGGGAAGACAAACTCTCAATTTTCGCCTTGTTACGCGCAATGTGATCAACTGCTGGGGGTATAAGAGCACCAGTCTGGTGAAGCAACCGTCGTCTTTGCCCTGGAAATCGGGCAGTTCGGCTCCAGTTCGGAAGTCCACCTCCAGTCGTAGAAACGCCGTCTCCAGGTGTTGCGAAGCCGGTGGCTGGAACGAAGTAGTAACTCGATACGACGTCGACAGTAGCTGAGAGTACTGTAACTGCAGCTCGAGGTGGCTCCGCTGTCTCCGTTTGTCTAGGAAGTTGGGAGAATACAACACGAGCAGATCTTCGAGAAGTAACTCGATCATTAGGAAGATATTGACCTGGACCTGGTGCACGAGGGTCCGTTTTCCCACCACCAGCGTGTTCTCGGAAGCGGTCGGCTGGACTGAATTTCACGCTACCTGTTGTGGCAGGTCGTCGCGGTACAACGTCGTATTGTCCTGGCCCAAGTCCAAAGAGAGATGACTGGACTGTTGTTCGAGATGAAGTTGTCGTACGGTGGAAAGCCACACCGCCACCTTTCACTGTTCCACGTAGTGGTGAGCACGGTGACGTCGCGGTTCGTGGAGCCTTGCTCCGTGTTTCTGCTACAAAAAGCTGTCTGGATGACTCGAGAACGCGAGCTCGACAGTAGTTTCCGCTATGAGTGCCACGTTTACGAGGAGATCCGAGAGTCTTTGCTGTTGCAGTAGGTGGAGCAATTACAAGGGGGTGGCGATACGTTGACTGGAAAGCACTTTGAACACGAGACCGATACTCTTGAAGCTGTAGCATCATGGCATGTGACGTGTACGAGATCGGAGGGGCACGAGGCCGTGACGTCGCTACTGTTGCTGACTCAGTGGCTGAAGAATCACATGTAACGGGAGTAGACGTCACAATGTCTTCAGGAGGATTGCCATCTTTCATTGAGCTTGAGGCTGCATCGTATCCATCCAGAAGCCTTGCAACAATCATCTTAGCAATTTACCCTACTGGAAACTTGACTATGTCGGCCTGTTCGAGCATAAATAACTTTTATGAAGTGATTTGGTGAGCCAGCAGCACGTTCATGAACGAATAAATGCCATCATTTGTCTTTCTTTAGCATACGCGTTGTTGACGTCCCGTACATATGCAGGCTCCAATGTCACCAACCCATGGCAGCGCCATCCGCTCGGCCGTCTGATCCTGCACAAAGTACCCCAGTTTTTGGATCCCGTAGAATAATTTGTCCGCGACCGAAAACCGATCGCTTGAGCCCCTCCACTTCTTGAATTCTGTGGCCAAACTGGTCGCGGAGTGCTGTGATGACATTCGCCCCCAAAGCTCTTTCCACAAGGACTGCACTGCCTCCAGCACTTTTCCCAGGCTTTGTCGGGCGATCCACATCGATGCTAAACCGTGGAGCGTCCAAAGCCTCCTGGGGGTTCATACCGTGTTGAAGCATGTGACTCAAAATCTGAACGTGGCCTTGCGGTTGCATGAAGCCGCCCATGACAGTAAAACTCGAGTGTAGCTCACCCGAATCGGCAAATGTTGAGAGTCCGGGTATGATCGTGTGGTAAGGACGTTTGTTTGGAGCCAACACATTAGGATGTTTGGCCTCAGACCCATGCAGTTCAAAATTACAGCCACGATTCTGCAAGGTGAAGCCGCAGTCTTTGGGCACGAGACCCGTTCCGAATCCTTCGTAGTTGCTATTCACCATGGACACGGCGTTACCCTGGCCGTCAACTACCTGGAAACTCACTGTATCGCAGCTGAGCGCTGGGCTTCCGCGCTTCGGGTCGATCGCCGCCTTCGTGTGGTCCACTAACGCTGCTCGTTTCTTGGCATATTCCTCACTCAGCAGCTCGTTAACAGGCAGCGACGTGTGCTCCATGTCACTTACAAACCACTTTGCGTCTGCAAAAGCCAGTCGAAGAGCTTCAATCTGCAGATGAATCTCCTGGGCGCTTCCCTGTGGTGGTAAAACATATTTTGTCAGCTGCTGGAGCACATTCAGCGCCAAAAGCGCAGTGATCCCTTGTCCGTTCGGTGGGATCTCATGCACGTCCACTCCTTGGAATCTCGTGCTGATTGGTGTGACGAACGTCGACTGGTGGTTTTTGAGGTCCTCGATCGTCATCACGCCGCCCTTTTGCCTCACCATGTCCACAATAGCCTGAGCGATACGTCCTTCCTCGTAAAAAGCCTTCTTGCCCTTCTCCGCCACCTCCTCAAAGCACCGAGCTAGATTTTCATTGTGAAAAATCTCACCTGCTTTCGGCGCTTCACCCTGTGCATTGAGCAATTCGGCAGCATGGGGACCTCTCAGTAGCTGGGTTTTATCAAAGCACCGAGCTAGATTTTCATTGTGAAAAATCTCACCTGCTTTCGGCGCTTCACCCTGTGTATTGAGCAATTCGGCCGCATAAGGACCTCTCAGTAGCTGGGTTTTGCCCTGTTCCCAACTGGCCGCCGTCAAAGGGCTCACTGGGAACCCTTGGCGAGCCAAGTCAATGGCTGGGGTCAGAACCTGCTCCATACTGAGAGTTCCCCATGCTTCAATAACATCCACCCAGCCAGCCACGGTACCAGGTACCGTCACGGCATGGCCGTGGCCATTAGGGATGACGTTGACTTCCTTTCCTAGGTCGTCAATGGCTTGAGCAGCGGTGAGTCCAGCAGGACTCCGACCGCTGCCATTCAGACCGTGTACCTGCTTGGTCTGGGCGTCGAAAAAGAGAAGAAAGCAGTCGCCTCCCACTCCGGTCGAGCACGGCTCCGTCACATTAAGCGCCGCCGCGATGGCAATTGCAGCGTCTACGGCATTGCCACCTTGTCGCAGGCCTCGAAAGCCGATCTCGGAGGCTAAAGGCTGGGAACAAGCCACCATGCCATGGCGTCCGTAAATTGGGGAACGAGTGCCGATAGAAACCATGAAGGAAAATCAACTTGAAGATTGCGGAATGACGCATGATAGTTGCCGCTATTCAAAAATCCTATTAAAATGCATGTGCATTACGTCAGTCCTGGCAACCATCGTACTTCTCCGTAAATTGGGGAACGAGTGCCGATAGAAACCATGAAGGAAAATCAACTTGAAGATTGCGGAAATGACGCATGATAGTCAAAAATCCTATTAAAATGCATGTGCATTACGTCAGTCCTGGCTACCATCGTACGAATATTGCTGCTGCCGAAGTCAGCATTGCAGTAAATGAAGACAAGCTTCTCCACGCGACGCGCAGCCAGCCTGTCCCATCGTTTGGTGTGTATAAAGTCATGACTACTTCAGGATCTCTCGCTTCGGCTGATGACGTTGGAATTGTGTAGATCTTTGCAGCTAGGGGGGCTAAAAGCGGATAGAAGTGCTCGTCTGCCGCGGTGTTGCCAACCTTATCTGTCCACCACGCAATGGAACTTTGCCTTGCTTTGCTCGTGTCTCGATCGACCAACATGCATTTTTCCATATAGAACTCGGTGGCCTCGGACTCGATTTGCTCCACCTCAGCTAAGGTCGATGTATGCCCAAGTCGTACCATAAGCTTCGAGATTGATTCGACACTAGTGGCCAGTCGGCGTCCACCAAGTCAGACGTACTCTTCGTGTTGTCAAGCAGAAATGAAGCGCCCATTGTGTCCGTGTGGACAAAGCTTCATTTATCGTTGATAGACGCCAACATACTCGTTTGAACGGCCCTGGGCACTCCAGTAATACGTTCCTTGTACAGGGGGGAGCATCGAAGCTGGCTAAAGTGCCTGTATACCGTCGATATGCAGCACGAGTCTTGCTCCAGTACGGCGATAGCGTCTAGAAGTGGCTTCAAAAGGATGATCGCCAGCTTGAGACGCTTCCATAAATCCCTTGTATTGACAATTTTACGAGCTTCAGTAAGTTTCGCTGGTCGCTTTCCAAACCGCTTCATGAACTTCGTCTGGCGAAAGAGCCGGCTAATGACGTCATGGTTATCCGCCACGCTTTTGATGCACTCAAAACTGGGGTTCCACCTCGTTGGCACTGGTAGCTGAAGCGTCCGACGGTGTGCTCTTTTTTTCCTGGTCTTCTGCAGCTTGCGCAATCCCCCGCACAAATCAGACCAGCGTGACAGATTGCGATAGAGCCCATTGCAGCCATGTAATTAATTTGCAGCACCTCCCCATGATAAGATTTAGCGCATGGTTGCTGCATCCATTGCAGTACAATGGCCGCTCCCGCTCGAGAATATCCTATGCTGGCTGCATTACAGGAGCATTGTCAGTCGTGACAGACACAACCACGGATCGACCCACAGCCGCGTGGATCTCGTCAATTACGTCACCGACAGTCTCAACCGCGTACTCTGCAGTTTGTTCGTCTTCGCCCGTAGTTTTGATGCTGGTCGCATCAATGGAGCGGTCACAATGTAGTTCACATCCTTCTCCTTGCTCACATTCGCCCATCCATAGGAAATTAGCGCGATCGTCGGTTCATGGGGAAATTGCAATTTGGTCAGGCAAATGGATGGGCATTTGCAATTCGGTCAGGTTGATGCTATTTGGTCAGGTGGCATTTGCAATTTGGTCAGGTGGCATTTGCTAATCGGTCAGGTGGCATTTGCTGATCGGTCAGGTGAAGTTTGACGTGTTTATTTTAGAAACACAGGAAAAATTACGACGAGGAATACTGCGCACTCACGAGCGGTGAGTACGAGGGCGCGCGCAACACGTCGTTGAGCCGCAGCACGAGCAAACGGCAGGCGTATGACCTGGCGCTGCTGGGCGTACATCGTTTGTCAAGAGTATGGCATTTCTAAAGCAGTTTCTAACCGATTTCTGAAGTACGGCAGCATGAACTCGCAACCCAAGTTCATGTTGCACCGGGTGTTGGCGGATGAGGATGCCCCATTTCTAATCGGTATTATAGTTGTTCTCTGGATTTATTCCAGAGTTTTAGGAGGATACCACTCGGAGTACCATTATGTCGCTTGTGCGTTTTTCACCTTCGAGCAACACTTCGAGCAACATGACGAGACCTGTACTTGAAGATCACATAATCACCCCAAAAAGCAAGATTCTTCACTTGTCGGTGCGGCCTACCCCAAAGCAGAAACTTCACACTGCCAATGGACTTATCCGTGGTGGACAAGGCGTGACAGCGCCGCTTTCCGTGTCAGCTTTATTTTTAGCTAATCGTAAATCTTATATCCAATGAGCGAAGGCTTTCCATCTTCCCATCAGCATTTAGTAAAGAAGCTGACATGGACGAAACCTTCGAACCAGTTTGTTGTCGAGCTGGAACGAAGACAGCTACGACAACTCCTTCGACTATATTAGGGATCAGATGAAATGATAAACGAATTGGAACGTCTGGAGGCAGCTGTAAATGCTGTCAAATCTGGTGAGCTACTTATGGTAGATGGTTTAGATCCCGACACCAGTGATTGAAAAAAATGTATTGGCAAGTATTGGAACGTGATCCAAACATTAATGCAGTTTCGATGCCAGTACCGAATTCCCTATGTTATGGCATACACCAAATTGTACTCACATAGACCAAATCAGCCCGTAACATTCACTTTATCAGCCCGTAACATTCACTTGCGCTACCGTCTGACATGTGTCTTCGGAGTCGTTTTCTAAGGTAAATCTAGATCAAATGCTTCATACTCAGCACCGCATCCAAAATCTCATGGGCATCCTCGCTAACAAAGTACCCCTCGTGCTTATTTTACTGCATTTTCGGGTCTGTACGCCATAACATAGGGGACCGACAGCATTCATCATTTTTACTGTATCAGTGATACTGCTACATGGCGATATTTTATTTACTACTAGTAGCATGTATCATCAATCCAAAATGATACTAATACTGCTATGATAGTATATTTTCTAATACCAATGTGCTATTTCTGCACTTCTCGTTCCCAGTTGTACTTCGTCAAAGACAGGATTTCTGCTCGATCGTCTCTCAAGCTGGTTCTCAAATCATTGACAACGTGGCCGCCAATACTGAAAAATCTTTCTTGTCACGCAGTCGACAAGGGTCTTCCCAGATACACCCTGGTCATTTGAGCGATTGCAGGGGATTCATACTGGCCGTGATTATTAAACCAACTGAGCACATCGACTGCATAGTAAAGTTGAAGGAGATTGTACTTACCTTCTTTTGATTCGCATTTCCATGATACAGAAAGTTTTTTCCAATTGCTCCATGCCGTAGTAGCTTCAGCGTACAAAGCAGAAAACCGGTCACTTTGTAAATTGCTAACCACGGAACGGTCTGGAGCATCCAAATCCAAAAGCAATCTTATTCCGCCTTCATCAGCAGTACTTTCGTGAAGGAGTCGAACGACTCGGCAATCACATTCTTCGTCTGATGGAGGCACATATATAAGCCCCGAGCGATTCACATCCGCCAATTTCATAAATACGTCCACATGTTCTTCTTGAAGCTCCCTCTCCGCAACTAGGATCCATCACAATTGTGGACGCCTTTGATTTAATTCGTAGGTCCAATAACATGGCTTTTATTTCGTTGAGGTCTTCACATGGATCCGTTTCGTTTTTGTTTCGAGCTAAAATATTTTTTCCATTTTCTGCAGTTTCTGACATTTTCTGCAGTTTCTGACCCTTATTATGCTTTTTCTGCCGTCTTTGTGCGGATTTAGCAACGAATAGTATAGATCGTTGGAGGTTATCCAGATATTTTAGGTAGTAGTTTGGCGTATCATTTTAGTAGCAAATTGTGAGTGGTCGTATCAGTGCTACTAATACCCTTGTCATATTTGTGTGATACTGCTATTGGTATCATTTTTTCGTCTGTAGTAGTCTGATATCGAAAAAATAGCACCAATGCTATCAGCCCTGGTTGTACATTGCTTCCCGCTATTAATAGCATTCTTATTGGCTAAATTAGTGATGTACTTAGGTACGTATTGCGATAACATATAGTATGTGATAACATAGGTAATTCGGTATGCAATGCAATAAAAATATGTATATCCGTATTGCAAAATGTCAATACGTATTATTCCATTTTTGGTCATCCCTTCCACGAACAGTTGATTCGTGAAACATTATGCCGCTAGCGGAGCGCTAATTTGCCTGTCAAACA
>JAIKVB010000152.1:0-39405 GCA_024679045.1 Phytophthora brassicae | reverse complement strand
ACGAGCTACAAAATAGTGGCTAAAGTACTAGCAGCCCGGATGCAAACAATCTTACCAAGAGTCATCAGTGACGCACAACAAGGCTTCGTATACGGCCGCTCCATGCAAAAAACGGTAATGATGGTGATGGCACAACTCGCAACAGCGAGTCAGGACGAGTCCCGGTCCGTGGACCAAAGTCGCTGAATCTTACTGTTGGACTTCCGGAAGGCCTACGATACAGTCGACAGAGACTTTTGTATGCGGCTCTGTATAGATTCGGTTTCGACGAGCACTTTGTCGCCCTAATCCGACGCATGCACACCGGCACCACGGCCTCCTTTCTCGTGAATGGATTACTATCCGAGGCCATTCCGGTTCGGTCATGCATTCGACAAGGATGCCCCCTCGCGCCGCTGCTTTTTCTTATCGTCGTGGAATTGTTAGGACTGGCCCTGAAACAAGACCCCACATTACGGGGACTACCGATACCGGACCGGGAGCATCTCCAGCACTTATTCTCAGTGTTCGTGGATGACTCGACTGTTTTCTTGGAAAGCGCCAACCAAATAGCACGTACTTTCGAGCTAGTACGTCTGTTTGGCAGCCTTTCGGGGCTGCATGTCCAGCCGGCGAAAAGCAAGCTAATTTTTCTCAACACAGTTGTCACACTTGCAACTTATGAGGGTATCGAAGTAGTGCAACCCACAGAGACGACTCGCTATCTTGGATATGAGGTCGGAACCGGAACACTGACGAACCGTAACTGGGCCTTACGTATTCGGAAAATTCAACGACGGCTTCTAACGGCAACGAAAGTGGCGACGAGTGTGGACAATCGTATTCTTATTCTCAACTCCATTGTACTACCCTCCATCCTCTTCACGGCGCTGGTCTTCGAGCTTCCGCGCTGGGCGGAAGTGGAGATTCACGATTTGTATAAGCAATTCTTATGGGCACATGCCACGTCGACTGAAAAGTCTCGCCACAAGTCAATCCGGGTTTGCTCGTGACACCCCGAAACGCAGGAGGGGTGGGGCTGACGTCTGTAGCTGTAGCGATCAAGACGCAGTACACCAAGCACGTGATCATGTGGCTTACGCAGAAACCTGACCAATATTTGGCAGCTTGGCGCAAGTGGGCCTATCGTGGAATCGCTGAGTCAGCGGACCGAGTGCTCTCACCCGTAAGGATGCTGACAAGAGTCCCATCCCAATCCAAAAGCACCCCGGGTCATCGTCTCCTGCAGGATCTCGGGGAATGGCTGGCCCCGTCACCAGAACAAGTAGCAGAAGGACAAATCCGAGTACAGGATCATTTCGACCGCCTTGTACGCAACGCTTCTAGTTGGACTGAGGACGAGGAATGGATCCTTTCGTATGACGTACCCTTCCCAGGATGTACCCCAGACTCGGCAGGCGTCCAATGCTTCACTAACAGGTTCTGGACGACTTACAAGTGGGCCAATAACCCTTGGATCCAGGATCTCAACGGAGATCCACTAACTCCCAGGAAATTCAGCCGAATCCCCAATTGTCAAATAGGGGATTTCCAGATTCAGCGAACGGGGCCATCCGAATATGTGTTCACTGGCGTAGCGTCGGACGATCTAGTTGGCATGCACTCGGGAGCTAAACTTCGACGTTGGGCGACGCTGCTTCTTTTAGCATCCCCAAATATTCCCATCGGCGGCTCCCTGAATGACCCAGCACCCTTTCGGACCACAAAAAGCGAGGACGGAGATGTGGCAACGTGCAGCGCTCGGCCCAACACCTCACGAAGTGTGGTCGCATACACACGGACTGACCTCATACCAGGTGTGGACGGGGTATAGAGTGGCGACCAGGAGCTCAACCTACATCATGCCGGCATGCTAGTAGACGCCATATGCAGGAAGACCGAAGGATGTGCAGGAATACGAGATTCCGTTCAACACCTCTTCTGGGAGTGTCCGCATGCACGGTCCCTCTGGGATAAGTTAGTCAGTCACTGGACCGGGGACGAGCAACCCGACTCTTTGGACCAGATCTCAAGTCGACGACAGGGTTACCAGCATTCCGACTGTTCTACCAACATTCTGATCGTCGATCGTCCTGGTCGTCTTAAGTGCGAGTAGACACGTCACGAAACTCCCCAGCTACCGCAAAAGCCTTCTCGTCGAGCGATTTCAGGATGGCATGAAAGAGGCGGAGCCTGTATGGATGCGAATATGGTATATTATGGCAACAATTTGTCAGACGAAACTGTGGTTGGATCGCATCGCAGTCGTATACAATGGGGAACTCATCACGTCCATCGGAAGTACTCAACAGTTCTGGAAGGCAGGTATTCGCCAACTCCGCGCGATAGCGAAGCGGGAACACCGGCACGCCGAAACGGTTTTACAAGGAGCAACGTTGTCAGCATGTATACACATGCTTGAAGAAGAACCGAGAGGGTCCCCTATATTCAGGCGGACCGGTCACGATCAGCCACCGGGAACTCCGGCGCTCATATCCTGGCTCAGGAAATTCCAGAGATCTTGCACATAGTATAAAATCATGTAAATAGACAATCTGTTTCTCTCTCTCTAAACTAAAGTATTTGAGAGCTTATAGCTGCTCCTCGCGAAAGGGGTAACTTCGCAATTGACATCGTTTCCAGCATGCCTACCGCCTTGAAGACACCGTTTCGGCCAGTGCATGATGTCGAGTATAGACTACAGATTGCAGAGCGGAACACTGATACAAGTGCCGTGGTGTCGGTTCTGTATGAAGTTCGGTCGTGAAGAAAAACCTCCGTCTCTGTCTTGAAGTAGCGCAAATTTAATGTTTAGTTTCGTTTTGCGTTTTGCAACTGTCATATCGGTAGCCGAAATGTTTGCTGACCTTGTTGAAGGCATCGATAATATCGTAGCGACACGAGATTCACGGAACGAGCCGAGCATTGTCGAATTGCCTCCAGTTTTGCATCTCCAGCTAATGAAAGTGCGAACAGCGTCGCTATGTGAGCTAATACAGCTCCACAAGACAAGGTTGCAACCCGCAGGATGGACTGACATTTAAATCGAGTTGATCGAACCGACCTCCAAGACATGCTTGAGCTAATACGCGACGACGACATACTTTGGGACAGCCTGGATCACTGCACAGACAGCAAGCCGACTTCGAAACGGGTTGGAAGCTAGTCCACGACCACTTCAAGACTCTGCAGTAGTTTTGTGGAGCGCTCGTTACAATGTTCCGAATACTGCCGCCGTAGAGTCTGATTTCTCCGTCATTGGCTGGGAAGGACGAGTATTGATATTTCTTAACAAACTTTTCACTAGAGGGCATCCTACACACAAAGCAGTACACCCGAGTATGCTGTCGTGCAAAGGAATAAGAGTAGTCTAGCGTTAGTATTCACATAGTTTTACTATCATCCCTCAGTATACCCTTTTTAATTTCCTTGTCAGCCCCATATTAGCTTAATTTGGGGACTTGGGGAAATGAGAGGCCTGCTCGTACTGTAGGATCACGCTAGCAAGCTGAAATAGCGCTCATCGATAATGTACATGGGAGTCTGGAGAACACACTTTGTCGTAGAGCAACAATAATGCAGTTGTCGTACTCAGTACGTCAACGGGCTTTCATAACGGGAAGTCACTAATAAAACCTCATAATAATCTTGAGCTCAAGATTATCTTTGCATTTGTTGCCTGGATTGAGTTACAGATCGTCCTGTCCTAAATGATCCCTCCCGTACATGATATCCTGTTTTATTTGATATGGATGGAGTCCACCGACTCGGTTCCCAATCGAATGTATTCAAAACCTTGATATTCCTGTCTGCTGCTATATTTGATACCAAAATGGGCCAAACTTGATACTCAAAATGGGGTGAATGTAGAGTAAGAGCCACAAAACGATCATCAAGAGGTGTTTGCATTAATAATCAAAGATTGGCGCGTCTTGGCAAACATTTCTTCTGTCTTATTAATAGTCTCATCTGGCTCGAATCCGGGCGCGGAAAAATTTCATGGTCCCAAGCAATATTTCTATGTCGGTCGAAAACCATCTAATATAATATGCTTAATGAGGTTTGGTACTCCACTAATTGATAATCCTGCTATACTTGATATCAACTGAAGCAACGGCAACTATTAGTTAGGACAGGATGATCTGTAATGGCTGCTGCTTCCCAAGCATCAGCTGTCTTCGCACTTGCCAGGTCCAGATCATCCTGTCCTAAATGATTCCTCCCTTAGATGATATCCTGCTATATTTGATATGGATGAGTCTGCTGCTATATTTGATACCAAAATGGGTCAAACTTGATACTTAAAATGCGGTGAAATATGTGTAAGTGTCAGAAAACAGAGCTACAAGACGTGCTTGCATAAATAATCTAAGATTGGCGCGTCTAGGCAACGATTCTCCCTGTTTTAAACTCATTTGGTTCGGCCCCGAGCGCGAAAAATTATCATGGGTCCAAGTACTGTAGTAATATTTTTATAACGACAGAAAACTACGTAATATCATATGCTTAATGGAGGGGTTTTTCCTCACTAATCGATAATCCTGCGATAATTGGTTTGAGCCAAAGCAACGGCAAGTATTAGTTAAGACAGGATGATCTGTATAATAATAACCTGCTGTTCCTTTTGCCATAGAGAACTGCACGATTACATTTTCATGCTTTGCGTACATTTGAGCCAAAGCAACGGCAAGTATTAGTTAAGACAGGATGATCTGTATAATAATAACCTGCTGCCATAGAGAACTGCACGATTACATTTTCATGCTTTGCGTACTGTACTGGCTAACTTAATCATGAGATTGGTTTTCACTCCAGACTGCTGCTGATTCCTGGTGCCATTCCGAATCTCACGCCATCCTCTTCACTGCTCTGGTTTAACATGTGGTGCCGAGCTTTCTCGTTGGTTTTCGCCTTCGTGGCCCTAACGGTGTCCGCTAACAACCCGGAAGAGCGCAAACTGGAGACGGAAGCGGAGATGTGGAGTTTCGATTTCGGTTCCACTGAGTGTGAGTGCAAGTCGACACCTCGTCCCTGTCTTTTCATCCACGGCGAACGCAACGAGCTTGAGGAGAAGGAGCTGCAAACCTCTTCGAAAATGTTTGGAGATATGAAAAACCGCGCTCCATGCTGCTCGTCCATCAAGTACGCGTCGCTCAACACGCTTAACACTCGCTGGACGAACGACACGCTACAGGATACCGTGTGTGGTCACGCCCTGTCAATGAGCAAGTCCAGTGATGCCGAGACGGGTGTTATCAAGGACACCATTCTCGTGACGCACTCCATGGGAGCGCTGATCGTGGCCGGTGCGATTGCTAATGAGAAATGCAGCATTGGTAACCATACCGAGTGGATTAGTATGAGTGCTCCAATGAACGGCACGATGGCTTCAAACTACGTGCAAGACATTTGCACGGACGACGATACGCGGGCTTTCCGAAAGATTTTGACGCTCCTTGGCAAGTGTCCTGTTGGCGTGGGGATGAAGTCGCTCGCGTACATGGGTGGTAAGTACAGTACCATGGAACTCAATCAGGCGTACGTGGCTGCTCAGAAAGTGTACCGCACTCACGTGACGGCTGCTATGTGCAGCAACAACGATGTTGGCACCGTCTCCAAATACCAAGCCGAGTACTTGTATCTTGGATCAAAGATTGACCACAAGACCAACGAACATGACGGCTTTGTCGAGTACGATAGCTGCCGCGGTGGTCTGCCGGAGTCGCAGTTCAGTACTAGCTACAAAGACCGTTTCTACGTGTCCGAGTGCAACCACGCCGATACTGCATTTCTCAATGGCAACAGCCTCTTGATGTCGACGATTAAACCCGTGAACTGGTTTCAATGTCTTTTGTAGACCTCTTGGCAGAGTTCTAATCCGTGGTTATTAATTAAGAGCTTTGAGATTTACAGATATTTTCAATTGAAAATTTGGTCGTGGTATTATTGTTTACTTTGTTACAAGTACTCATCTGCAACAGCGCTTGTATTTGCACGAGCAGTATTTACCCGCATTGAGAGCACGGCTGCCGTGAATGACGAGAAATACATTTTCGAAAATGTAGAGATTGTTACTTCAAGTACATCATTTGAGGACAAAATCGCTTAGTACTGTAGTACCTGACAAAGCAACATATTTTGTATATATTCCAACTGTTTACAGGTAGGTGAAGACTTATACACGCACAGAAGTCGGATGTCGGGGTCTCTTTTCGAACGGGACCTTTGCGGCAGTACCGCTGCGAGCTAGGTCGTCGGCAACCGCGACTACAGTTGTGCACTTGCATTGTGTCTCGAGCTACTATTTAGTACCGGTATCGCCTGCAGTACGGTACCGGTATAAGAAGAGATCATTCGCTTTCGAGTGAAGGGGGAGGTACCGTATAGTAAAAATGTATGCGAATTTTTATTTTGGCCAATCGCAGAATTTCATTGCTTGGCATATGTTGCTGCTGCATGTACCATCGTATGCGTTCAACGCGGTGGCGCGAGGTGGGTGATTTCACGGGCGGTTGTAGTGTACTATTATAGCAGGGGAAATGGTTCGATGACAACAGCTCACCGTGCTCAGCACAGAGGTTCTCCTGAAAGCTCGACGAAGACGCTGTCTATTACATGTACTTCAAAGTACATGTATTATACAGTAGTGTTCCGGCGGTATTACAGTACAGTACAAGGTACTGTATACTTGAAGTACATGTCATGTACTTCGAGTATAAAGCGTAGCGCCGCGCTGCGCTGCGCCGGAGGACTCCTCCGAGGAGAGGCCGCAGGACCAATCCACGGCTTTGCGAAGTTAATCCACAGAGATGGATAAAATCCACAGATTTGCAGATTTACTCCACAGATTATCGGAACAAAATACCCAAAACACCAGCAATTATTATAGTGCACCACACTCTGTGGTGCACTATAATTGTGGTCCCAATTAGAAACAGTCGCACGTTACAAGAGACGAGGGCTGAGGTCCACGAGCGGGTGCGAGCGCGCGTAGCCATAGCAAACCCGCGCGGTATTTGCGGAGCACCGAGCTCAACAGCGAGCCGCGCATTGCACTTACTAGGAGTTACTATCTTTATATCCTGCTTCGCCGGCACCCCGCGCAGGTTTAGTTTGGCTACGCGCGCTCGCACCCGCTACCTTAGTTGGCATACAAAATCTCTTATAAAAGTATGTCGTCGATCGCTGTGGATTAACCCCGCGAAGCTGTGGATTATCCCCGGAAAAGCTGTGGATTTTTCCTATTTCCCTACAACAAGCAAATCTCATTTTGCTGTCATCGAGTCTGTATCGCTCACAATTTGTCGATTACCGGTATATGAACATGTATACCGGTAATTGCTACATGTATTGAAATGCAACTTACCACACAAGTTCAGTATTTAGGCCACCACAACACATCGGATTGGTTAATATACCGAATATGAGGCACCGGGAAACAAAATGATACTACATGTTACATACATTTTGGTGTTTTCGAGAAAACGGTGTTAAAGTTCGACCACCTGTTTTCGTACTTATGCGGGTTATTAAGAAAGGTGTCTGATTAAAAAATCAAGGAGCAATACGTTTCTATACCCTGCTATATCTGATCACACGAGACGGCTACTTTATTCATAGATTGTAAGAGGCCTCCAAATCCCTCTCGAATCACTTCAGACACCTCCATCGCTTACTGAGAGAGACTTCTGCAATAACGCATGAAAATGCGAATTTTATCGCTTTGACATAACAGGCCAGTTTTTTGCGCATAAACACCAAAACAAATATTTTGATAATTATTTTTTGAACGGAGATAATTTTTTCAGCCAGTAGACAACCTCGGTTCAACAAGGGCTTAAGAGGATCGCAAGACGTTGAGATTCACCGTGGTGCGCTCCGTTTCGAAAGTAATTAAATGCACACTATTGTTTGACGGGGCCTCATATACACTTGGATGTTTGCCGTGCTCCGCTCCGAATGCTTCAGATAGAAAGAATAAATTTGGTTAATTTTCTATTAATTAGTTTCCTTTGTTGGCTGTGACCATTCATATTTAAAAAAAACAGAGGTTTTATAATTTAAAATAAATGAATGAACTTTACCTAAACTTGTTGACCAGCGTGATACCATGTGTTATTGGAGCACCTGGTGGTTGAACTGTAATAGAGCCATTTTCAACGCACGATGGCGTTCGGCGAGCAGAAAACCATCACAGGCTTTTATTATGCACTTCACCATGGTACATGTACTGAATTTCGTCGCAATGACCATACAATTCCCGACCCTAGACTCTTGTGAGAGTCGTGTGTGTGCACCGAACTCACCGAGGTCGTCATTACACATTTTCCCGCTAATCTCCTAGAGCTCAAAGAAGTTCCGTCCTGTCAAATGTGGTCGTTTAAGCGAGCAGCTCTCGTACTTGTAGCGCTGGCTGCAATCACCAAACCAGCCACGTCAGCAGTTGAAAAAGGTAGAGGGACCGTTCACGGCGACCTTCTCTCCAGTGCTACTGAATGGCCGTCTTTAAAGCTTCATTTCACCTTAAAGCGCGGGTCAATGCAGGTTTTCGGTCAGCCAGAGTTCGACGTTTATGCCAATCCCGTCGTCTCAAAGGACGGGCTCAGTGTCAATTACGACGGGTACGTGGACTTCACCCAAAACTCGACACTCACACGGTATCAGTTCATCGACGGTATCGCGTATTCCACAACGAGTTTCGAAGTTGGTCAAGATGAAAGCTCACATTCGGAGTGTTTAACAGCCAAAATGCTGCCACCACTCAAAGATATGCTCCCAGCCCTCAACAGCGCCACTCCCGTCGCACATGCATCGTCAGACGGTGCAACAATCAATTGTACAGTCGGCAACCTCTTTAAAGTTACTTTTCGTGGACTTAATATGGCAGTTTGTGCTTCCGGGTCTTCAGGTGTTCACGTTTACGGAAGTGACTTGGAAATCGCAGTTACGTACTTAAAAGAACGTGTACAAGTTACAGCACCACAACTGGATGGCGATACAGCCAGCAAGTGTGAGATCGTCGTAAAACCTACTGCAGTGACTGCGACTTGCACTGCGTTGCTAACCGGAGAACCAATTCCGAAGAGCGAAGAGAGAAGTCTTGATTTTGGTTTGGATGTGGAATTGACCAGTAGTACTTGCTCCTGTAAGTCGACGCCACGTCCGTGTTTATTCATTCACGGCTTGGGAGTTGACTACGCAGAAGCGAAACTACAGGACTCTTTAGCCTTCTACTGGGGCAACCTAACAGACCATGCACCATGCTGTACCGATTTCAAGTATATTGTCTGGAACTCCAAGACGACTGGCTGGACTGATCCGACTCAGCAGAAAACAATGTGCGATTTAGCAGCGTCGGTGACTGACTCGGGCTCACCGACGGAGATTGCAGACACGATCGTTGTGACGCACTCTATGGGTGGACTGTTGTTCGCAGGAGCAATCGCTAATGGGGTTTGTACCCTCACTAACACCAGTTCTTGGGTTGCTACGAGTCCTCCTATGAAAGGAAGTATGGGCTCAGACTATGCCCAAGAAGCCTGTGATGGAGAACATTCAGTTCTGATGGAGACTGTGGGAAATGTTACTGGTCAATGTCCAGTGCTTGGTGCTACACTGTCACTTTCCTATGAAGACGACACTCATGCCTCTAAAGAGCTAAATGACGCTTATGAAGCTGCACAACAAGTCTATTTAACCCGGGTACACGCAGCTTTGTGCAGCAATTCGTATTCCGGGCTCTTTTCCATCTATCAACCCCAATACTGGCTGCTTGGTACAGCACTGCCCCACAAATCCAAGAAAAACGACGGTATGGTGGAATTCCGGAGTTGTGCTAGTGGATTTCCCCTGGACAAGTTCGGTGATCACTATCTGGACCAATTTTACGTGACACATCTCAACCACGCCGACACCACATTTTACAACGGAGACGGTCTTTTCAGCTCGGCCAAGAAGCCTGTGAAATGGTTCGAGTGCATATTGTAGCCTGACACTTACTTAGAACTAGGATACTACTACAGTTGTAATAGACAACCAATATAAAAGTCGTCAAAATGAGCTCTAGATGTAGTTTCTACAGTTCTATAGGATGGAAGGGGACACTAGCTTGAGTCCGTTTCGATTGCTGCTGTTTGGCGACTATTTCGGAAAGCAAAACGACCCAATTTCGCGTCAACTTGGGGCTTTTGTAGGGACGCGATGCAATGTTAGACAAGACCAGAGCTTTATCTTTCATTTGAATCGCTGTAGCAGTGGTAAGATGGGTAGTATGAAGGAGCTAAACACCGACATTAGTGTGAGTAGTCGAGTCGTTCCGCAGGGTGAGAATGAGAGGAGAGAGGTCTCGAATTCCAGACGAATCGACATGCCTACAGCTGAAGAAGAGACGGATTTATTGAGCAAACTCGACTCACCAATAATCCCTCAAGATGGAGCGCAGGTCCTTCCAGCAGGACATTTATCGACTGGAGTAGCAGGCCGAAGCAGGTTGGGGCCTATTCTTTCTGAATTCCATGCGTCTCCAGCAGAAGATGAAGAATTTGAAGCGGAAGTAGTTAATGCGACGCGAATGAAGACTCGACACGGTAACGATGAAGCTCTCGATACTATGAGAAAAATGGAATTGAACGACGGGAATGACCCTCGACGGAGCTGGAAAGTGATTGGGAGACTTGCAGTGATGGCCCAATCGATGAATGCTCATACGATCGACATTTACCACGACCGGAAACTCAATACGAGCCGCTTCATGATCCACCCAAACTCCAAAATCCGTCGAGCATGGGAGTTTATGACGGTTTGTTTAGTGCTCTACGTGTGCATAATGGTACAGTTTATTACTATTTGTTGTTTTTTGTTACAACATTTATACTAATCCTAATTTTGGGTACAGATTCCTTTCATTATTGGGTTCCAGTTTGTTGACTGGACTGGACTCAGTGGCATGAATTCTTTTATCGACATTTACTTTATTGCAGGTGAGTTTTATCTTGTTTTAACATTTTTACTTATTTTAATAATTATTACTTTTTCTGAACAGATATGGGTATGACATTACGGACGGGAATTGTGTCAAATGGTGAAGTGGTGATGGATCCGAAGAAAGTGGCACGAAAATATTTTCGCTCTTGGTTCATCGTCGACCTTATCTCGAATTTTCCCCTTGTGTTATTTCTGCAATCTTCTGGAAAGTCCTTGAAAATTGTAAAACTTCAAAAGATTCCAAAACTTTTGCGCATCGGTCGTCTACTCAAATACCTTCGTGAATACGCCAAGTACTACAATCTTATCGTCAGTTTCTTTGGTCTTGCGATGGGATTACACCTCTTCGCATGCTTATGGGCAAGTTTATTCAACGAATGTTACGGTGAACACGATGAAGTTTTCTGCAGTAAAGATGAGGTAAGTAAACTATTTTATTTTTCTTCTCAAAATGTTACGAAAAGTATCGTCACTAACTTGATTTTTATTTGATTTTTGTTTACAGTTCGCGCCGATGTACGTTCAATGCATCCACATTATTATGCTCATGTTCTTGGGAATTGGGGAGAGTACTACCTATTCCAGTATCGCTAAGCTGCAAAACCCAGAACTGAACGCCAATATCGAGCTTTACTACATGAGCATCACAGTGTTTATACTGGGTACTGTGTTTTCAATGTTTCTCTTCGGTAATGTACTTGCACTTCTCATGAGTTGGGACCAGCAAAAGGCTCAGTTTCGGAACCGAATGGACATGATCAAAGCGGAGATGAAACACTACGAATTGCCTGAGGAATTGCAGCATCGCGTTCGTCGAAACTACGACTACCTCTGGATTAACGTAAGTTTTCTCTTAACGCAATAACCCTCAGCTACAATTGACTCACAATTCTGTTTTACTTTAATTTTTATCCTCACAGCAACGTGCATACTCCGATATGATGCTGTTGAACCAAGCTGGAATTTCCAAGCCACTCAAAACGACGATTGCTCTTCATTTGTACAAAGATTTGGTCAATACCGTCCCGTTCTTTGCAGGCTCTGACTCTCGATTTCTGGGCAAAGTTTGTCTTGCATTGGAAACCGCAGTGTACTTACCAGGTGACACAATTATTTACTGTGACGACATTGGTAAAGAGATGTTTATTGTCCGGAAAGGACTCGTGGAGATTCTGATTCCAGACCCTGAGAACTCTGAAAAACGCATTTACCTTCGAGATGGGAACTTTTTTGGCGAAACTGCACTTGTCATTGATGTACGTCGAACAAATACTGTCCGCGCTGTCAATATTTGCGATTTAAACGTACTCAGTAAAGATGCTTTCAACGAAATAGCAGCCGAATATCCCGAATTTGGTGAACGGATGAAGCGAACAGTGATCAAACGACAATTAGATAATATGAACATTCAATCGCCTGCTGAAAAGGCAAAAGTTCACAATCAACTCACTTTAGTAGTGGAAAAATCGCTCAAACAGAGGCGAATGTCGGTATCGCTCCGTACTATCTACCGAGCGAAGAAACTCGGTGATAAACTCAAAGATATCGCCGACCGAGCATCGAAACCTGTTCGTCGAATGTCTCGTGCGGTTGTTCCTCGGCAAAATCGAATCCGTCCACCAGTACGTGAGAATTTCCAGCGAAAAGCGTCGATTGAGTCATATCACGCTAACGACAGCACTCGAGATTTGGCTCACTATTCTAAACCAAGTACTGGGTCCAGTGGTCGAAGTTTGGTTTCAAAACACCCACCAGTTCATCGTACGGGGTCTGGACTATCACGTCACCAATTGATCCATTCAACAACAGAAACGAATGGAAGTCGACGCAATATGGACTTCTCCAGTCAACGACCTGGTAGTCGACGAACTATTGACACAGTCTCACGAAGAATTAGTCGCTCCGAATTGACATTAGATTTAATTCCCTCTGCGTTGGCAGATATCACGACGATGGTGGAACAAATCCGACAAACAACACAACTTTTAAGTCTTCGACTTGGAGCAGCCGATGGCTTCGAAGACGACGACGAAGACGACGATTTCGACTATGAGGACACTTTCAGTGACAATGTGTCGATCAATCTTCATGATTCACCCGCTTTTCCTCCTTTGACTGAGGAATCTGAGGAAGAAATGGCTCGACGAGAGAGCAACAGCATTGTAAGAGTGTCTTATTTACCAATATTTCCTATTCTACTCACTAACGTGATATTTGGTTGAATTTTTGTAGTTTGTACCAAGTGTGTCTGCTTCAAAGACTGGGAGCAATAAGGTAAAAAACAGTAGAAAATGGAGTTTTTTTATCAAAATTCCAGCTTCACTCACGCTTGTTCTGCTTCATAACTGTAGTTTGATTCAGCGGCTATTGGTAAAGAAGCTGCCAAGAAAGGATAAACTTTCGGTTAAAGGTCATAACTGTAGTTTGATTCAGCGGCTATTGGTAAAGAAGCTGCCAAGAAAGGATAAACTTTCGTTTTAAAGTAAATTTCGCCATATTGATCAATCCTTTTTCTCTTCACTTTCTTCCTTGTGAGCACTTTTGTAGTCGGAAATAACGGATTCCAAGAGCATTTCTATAGTAGCCGCTCTCGATCCTTTTCCGCTTTTCGTCTTGTTAGCGTCATGTGCGTTCAGTTTGTCGAGAATATTGTGATTAAGTTCCGTCTTCATCTCACCCACTTTGTAAATATCATGGTCCACAGTGTCCTCTGACACGAGTTTATAGATGGACACAGGTTTCGTCTGCCCGATACGATGACAGCGGTCACAAGCTTGGTCATCGGTCGCTGGATTAAAGTCCAAATCATGCAAAATAACTGTATCAGCCGCAGTGAGATTGATCCCCAGACCTCCCGCCCTTGTGGACAGTAGAAACACGAAAATGTCCTTATCTTGGTTGTAAGAGTCAATCAGGCCTTGACGTTCGGCTACATTAGTGGCGCCATCCAATCGCAAATACCGGTAATCCATGTGGCTCATCAATACTTCAAGCATGTCGAGAAGTCTCGTCCACTGCGAGAAAATCAGCACACGATGACCTTCGCCATGAAGCTTTGGGAGAATTTTGCGCAAATAGTCAAACTTTGCAGATGCCAGCAGCGTTTCGATAGGCAGCTGCAGCTTCCGCAGTTCTTCAATCTCTTGGTATTGCACGCAAAGTTCATGAAGCGCGTAGTCGCCGTACGACTCGAGCTCCTGCCGAACTCGGCTAACTGTGCACTGATCTCCGAAGGCATCGGCACGGTGTAGACATCTGCTCATCGTTGCCAACACTTCGTCGTCTACAAAATGTTTGCGTAGCAAGATTGGATGGTTTGCAGCTTTGCGCAACCGCGAGAAGATTTCTATAGGGGTCGGATCAATTGCTCGCAGACCAGACAAGCTCAATTCCTGCAGCAGACACTCCCCTTTTTCGTCTCTGTTCTTGTTCTTCTTGAGCTCCTTTATCATCAATTTCCGTGCAGCTCTCGCCTCTCGTCGCTTCACGACAACCTCAACAATGTCTGTATATGCTTTTCGCTGCTCTTCGCTCAATTGAAGCTTCTCCACTACTATCGTTTTGGGCATCAGTTGACTTAACACATATTTCTTCTCTCGTCGCAGAATGAACGGCGCCAAGATCTTCCGCACCTTATCGCACTTCTTCTGCTCATTCCCGTCAAAGAAGCTCAGAAGCTCATCTGACCCATGATCGAACATCCGCGGCATGAGGAAACTGAGCATCGTCAGTAGTTCCTTGAGATTATTCTGGATGGGAGTTCCACTTAACACCAACCGCGTACGCGCATGCAAAGCCGAGATGCGCTTGAAACGAGACGTATCCGAGTTCTTGACACTGTGACCTTCATCTAAAATCATGTAGCCAAAACGGAAGCTTCGGAGGAAAGCGCGCTCCTCCTGATTCGAATCACGCTCAAAGTACGTGTAGGTTGTCATCATGACGTCAAACTTATCACTGGTAAGTGTGTACTCAAGTTCCCGACGGTGCTGTTTAACTCCATAATACGAGACAATACGAAGAGTTGGAGCAATCCAGGCAAACTCTCGAATCCAGTTACTATGGACACTTGCAGGTACAACGACGAGATGCGGGCCGGCCGACTTTTGGTCGGATTTAGCCAAGGATTTCAGTAACAATAAGAACGCAATCGTCTGCACAGTTTTACCCAATCCCATTTCGTCTGCCAAAACACTCGACACGTTGTGTTCGTGAAGCAATAATAGCCAATTAACTCCCACGGTCTGATATGGCTTCAACTCGAGTGTCTCACAAATATCGGGGATGTCGGATTGAGTGATGACGCGTCGGTCACCACCGTCAATGAATGCCAGCGACATGTGGGTCGAGTCCTCCTCGTCTGTTCCATCTGCTGGACTGGACTTTGTGACGTTACCTGACCAGTCACGGACCGACTGGCGCAATGTCCTCGCAATGGCTTCACATTCATTCAGCAGTTGCCCGACTTCGTCATGGGAACGAGAGTGATGCTCGTCTTCGTCCGACTCGTCGTAATCATTCTCTACCTCATAATTAAATGAGCGTTTCTTAGTCTCCTTGTTTCTCCGAGTGTGCCACCCGTCCGAATTCTTCTCCGCTTGTTGCTTCTTGCCACCAAGTGAGCGTCCGAATGCAGCCATCCAGTCTTTTGCAGCGGACGTGGAGCTGACCATCTCCAGTTTACACACGTCGTCTTCACTCCCATCTTCTTCATCTGATTCGACAATTGCTCGTGTCCGTTTACCACGTCTCATTGGCGCTAATTCCTCCTCCTCTTCCACATCTTCTGCTGTACTGGAAGCCGACTCGTCGCCAATTTCCAGCACTTCTGCTTTCTTCGAAGGTTGTAAAGTCTTTTTCGCGAAAAAAGACGACACAAGTTTTGGTGTTCGGGGTTTTGCAGAGGCTGCTGAGCTCATGCGAATACTGGGCACTCGTGTGGGCAGCACGTGCAACGTAGTCTTGCGTGGTGCAGCGTCCGTGTCCACCACTGCGTACTTGGTCAGCGTCCCATTGGCGTAAAAGGCATCACGAATACCCAATAACAGCACGTCTCCTTGGCGTAAAATACTCTGTTTGGTCTGGCGCGTGACCACGATGCTCGTCTTACCGCAACAACGCAGCGCCACCTTAGGACCACTCAGGTATACAGCTCCTTTGCCTCCACACACGCGTTCTTCGCTGCCATCACTCGCCAGACGCAAGAGTTTGCCGCTCACGCTTTCCTTCAATCCTAACGCCATGAGATGAGGAATTTCTGTTTGTGCCGCAGTTTTTTCAATGGCGCGAAATCACAATTTATTATTGATGTATTTGATTGGACGAAAAACGGATGTAGAGTAATATGATTGGAGGAAATGGAAACAGGAAGTGAGGATAAGATGAGTGCATTAAATAGTGATAGGGTTTACGCATGGAGAGCTTGCTATGGGTTTTGATGCCGCGTCCTCGCAGCTTGTACCACCCCCAGTTGGTGGTGTCGACAGCTTTTTAATTGTCCTTGAGCCAAACTCACAGGTCAGTTCCGATGCTGACTGTAATTCTGTTGGCGGTCTTTTGTAGACTTTGCAGTGTAAACTATGCTGAAATGGGGCTGTCAGCAACCGACATGTGAGCCATCTCTGACGGCCTCAGCATCTCCGATGCTCGCACATACATCTTATTGGTATGAATGCGGCTACGTGGTGGTGGTGTGCATGGAGCTTCGTCCTCCGCTTCAGGGGACGTGATAGTCTCAGTCTCTGTCAAAACGCCATCTTTGCGCAGAAACAGTAGGACGCGGCGGTTGCGAGCGTATTTGTGCGATCTGCGGCGGTCCACAATCTCCAAAATATGCAAAAGTTCCTCCTCCGTGTCCTCTCCATCGCTCGTACCATCAGACAGCGACTCCACATCCGCCTCTGGCTCAACGTCCTCGATTTTCACTTCCACTTCGTACTCGTCGTCGTCCTCCATGACAGTCGTTAGTGACCCACACTGGTTGATTGGTGTACGGTCTGCTGGGTTCAATTCAATTGGCAGAATAGCCTTGTGATACGTATACGCCTTGTGACTCGCATCCTGCACAATCGCACTACCGAGAAACCCACGCAAAATGGAGAGGCCAATGGGACTGATGTCTCGACGAGCCAAGTAGCTCTGGCTGATCAAAAGACGGTGCAATCCCATGAGGTACTCGAGAAAAGCATCACAACGATGTTCCACCACTTTGCCCATTTTGTAACGGAATTTGTGTTTCTTGGGGAAATACAAGTCGTCAATAAGGCTGACGATGCGCGGGAACTCGTCTCCGAACAGTTTAAAGTGTTCCGCCACGAGACCGCGAAGCATCATAAAGTCCGAGAAACGACGGTGCACCACCCAACTGCGACCAGTGATGGCGTTCTGCACGTGGACAGCGAAGATGGTGGTTTTCTTGCCAAGTTTCGTGTTGGTGGAGATGACAGGCTTGATGTGGTACACTGCGATGGAGCCAATATTCACCATAGAGCGTTCGATTGCAGTGCCTCCCATTGCCACTTGCAGTGACTCTCCACCTCGAGTCGTGGGGCGAATCACAAGCTGCGGGACATGCTGCATCACTTGCGCTGTCAAAGCTTCGGGCGTGGAGCGAAGTGGTCGCATGCGACGGTTGTTATTGGTCATTTTGTTGTTCGGCATCTCCTGAAGTTGTCCGATACTCGAGGTTTTCACGAATGGAGCGCAGTGGAGAGCTACAGACTGTAGAGTCAAACGCTGGCTTGAGGGAAGAGAAGAGAGCGATCTCCGGCGAGGACTCTTGTTACTCACAAAGTTGCCTTTTCTATAGATTATGTCCGTATTTGGGGTTAGGTCATACAGAGCTTTATGATTCGCTGAAAATAGATTGGAAGGGATATGATTGGTGTTTAATAGATGCGTCGTCAGGTTGCAGACGAACTGCAACGTAGCATGTGGAGAGTGCAACCCGGTGGGAAAAAATCTCGCGCTCAATCCATAAAATTTACTTAAGTAATAATACAGTACGTGTACATGTTTAGACTGTGTGTACAGCACCTTATTAATAGATCGACAGAATCATTTAAAGTAAACAACTCTGCGGTTGCATGCCTTTGCTATTAATAACTGGTATGTAGAAACAGAAGGATTGGCAATCTGAGTCGTCCTATAGGACTAGAACTCCTAGTTTCTCCTGTCTTTGGGCGGCTGGAGACCAATTTTTACAGGAGAAGAGTTTGCGCTCCTCAATTTTTTGGTGTCCCTGCTCAGAGAGAGGAAAGTAGCTGTAACAAGCAAAGCAGCACCGCCCCATCCCAGTGTATTAGCGGATACTGTACAGTATTTTTTTCATCGGGATCAACGTTGGGCCACGTCATACAGATGCCGAGAATCTGTAAGTTTCATATCTATACAAGAAAATCCTTTACGTGGTCGAGCCAGTACTTTTTGAAAAATCATCATTACATTCACTTTACCACGTAAGGTATTAGTGGAGCCCAGGTTCCGCACAGTAAAAACAGCGTCCACCATCGGCTGATTTCACTGTTTCAATTCACTTTAGCGCATATGGCCAGTATTCGCTCCTTAGCGTGATTGCCACAAGCTCAAAAAAGTGTACATGTAATGCCTCTGCATATCGCCCAGCTGCTGGTGTTTAGTCCCACCTGCTCCCGTTAAATATTCCAATCCACCGGAATTGATCCACACTGTGCTGCGCAAAAGCTTGAACTCAACTGCAAAGGAGCGAGCAGGGGAGACGACTTGGTACATGTCCAGCTAAGCTAAACCATTATCTCATTACTGACAGTATTACAGTAAACTATATGTCTTAAGACGCCAACATTTACTCATTGGTTAAAATAGTTTACAGCCAATCACATCACTCTGTTTCCATTCGCGCCAAATCATAATTAACAGCAGAATGTCTCGACCGAACCTGCAACACACGGTGCTGCTTGCCAGTGACTGTCCTCGTAGTTGCCTCAATGGGATCCCTATCATGTTAGGAATAGACGAAGCTGGTCGTGGTCCTGTCATGGGTCCCATGGTCTACGGAGCTGCATATTGGCCAATAATGGACAATGACGCCATGTGCGCTTTAGGGTTCGATGACTCCAAAGCGCTAAGCGCTGAGAGTCGCGCGCAAATGTTCGAGAAGATGCGGTCGACCCAGGATCTCGGGTACGTCACTTTTTGCACAAAATATTTGCTGTACATGTTTCAGTCGGTAATAGTTGCGCTTGGTTTTGCAGTTGGATCGTGCGCCTCATTTCGGCGGCTGAGATTTCCGACAAAATGCAGCGCCAAACCAGTAACTTGAACGAAATGTCGCGCGATGCAGCGATTCAGTTGATCCAAGAGGTGCAAAAGAAGGGGATTTTAGTCACGAAGGTGTTTGTGGATACAGTGGGCGATCCACGTTGGTATCAAAGCTTTTTGACGAAATATTTCAACGGAACGATCGAGTTTCGAGTGGAAAAGAAAGCTGACAGTTTATTCAAGGTTGGATTTAAGTGGATGCAAAAAATTGGTGCAAAAGTATATTAACTTATGCGAGTTTTTTGTAGGTGGTGAGTGCTGCAAGTATTGCCGCAAAAGTGACACGCGACCGCGTCATATCCGACTGGAAATGGGAGTCATCGGCTCTCGATTTGCCCACGAATTTTGGCTCTGGATACCCCAGTGACCCAAAGTACGAGACTTCAGATATTATTGTTGGAGTGCAAAAGCTGACAATAATATTGTGGGTTTTTTTGTGCAAAAACTTTTGCAGGACGAAGACGTGGCTGACAACGCACATGGACAATGTGTTTGTCTTCCCGAATCTCATTCGCTTCAGTTGGGGAACAATTGAACCTTTTGTTGCAAAAGCTGTGAAGGTTGAGTGGCCTCATGAGAAGGAGCTAGAGAAGGTGCGCAAATTTAAGCTACTATCAAGTTGAAGTTGGAATCTTTTGCGCTAAACTATTTGTCCGACTTGCAGGCCGCCGCTCCAACTGGAACGCAGTCCATCACGTCATTTTTGGCGCAAACGCCGAGCAATTCCAAACCCGCTGCGTCTCGCGCTGTTTTCTTCATGGAGAGAAATTTGCACGACGTGATGGACTTGTAGTAGACTGA
The DNA here is from genome assembly GCA_024679045.1 of Phytophthora brassicae. Taxonomy (NCBI): domain Eukaryota; phylum Oomycota; class Peronosporomycetes; order Peronosporales; family Peronosporaceae; genus Phytophthora; species Phytophthora brassicae. The sequence goes on along the minus strand of JAIKVB010000152.1, from coordinate 19,344 downwards.
AAAAAAACGGTCAAAATATACCCTCCAACTTTCCCCCTTCTGATTTCTCAACCCAGTTTTTTAGCGCAAATGAAGTGCGAATGTCTTCATCGTGGCGAGATGTGGCAGTTTAGCGCGCAATACGGAGGCTGGTTGCGCATCCGCCTGCTGCTCTTCAGTCATGCGCTGGTAGTGGATCCAGACGAGAGCGACACGCGTCGCCGCAATTCGCTTAAGATCTGGATGGATTTGTGTCTGGTGCAAAACATTTCGGATGTTGTCAAAGAGGACGGTGCGGTGCGGCGCAGCAGCTACAGCGGCAGCCAATCAGCGAGGGGAAACGACGCAAAGTTCCGATTTGCAGTCCAACTTGGCGCGCAACAGCCTCTGCATTTCGCCACCGACACTTTTGCGCAAAGAGAGGAGTGGATGCACTGTTTGCAGCTAGCCACGAAGCTCCATTCCAAGCAGGAATTAAACCAAGATGGTAATTTTTTCTTAAAAGTAATATTCTTATAGGGGGGTATTCATGTTTTGTGCGTTGTAGCATTCTTAAGATTCGCGTCCAGCGGATCAGAAAGTGAAAAAGAAGAAGAAGAAGAAGAAGAAGAAGAAGAAGAGAACCAGTTTTCAAGTAGTAGACCAGTTAAAAGTACAGGAAATCCCGTCTCACTCGTGATTCTTCAAGTCACAGCAACGGATGAAAATGGTCACAGGTTCGTACACTTATTTATTGCGCAAATCTTCTTGCGGACACTTTTTTTTAACATATTTTCTAGTGTGTCGACTGTGGTGCCTGTAAGCAAAAATTGTCAAGAAAATGTAAGTGTGCAACAAGTCAAAATAGATGCGATCAAGCAACTGCAAATTGAGTTGCGGCGACCGGAAAACGAGCACAAAACATCGAGTCCGGGATTTTTGCGCAGTATTCTCCATCGTCACTCAGATGCTTTCGTTCTCTATTTCAATAGCGGAGATCAGTGGCTTACAAACGAACAGCAGTCAATTGGTCACTGCATTTTGAGTTGCGCAACTCGAAAGGTGTCATTTGCGCTATGTGCAATGAACAAAATGCCACATCCGACGATCGATCTGTCCATCATCGACACTAAAACCAAAATCAGTGATTTGTCACAACGTTCGTATACAAATTACGTGATTGACGTGTCTTTTAACGGATCAATTTGGCAACTTTCACGCCGCTACAAGGAATTTGACGCTCTTTTGAGTCATTTGAAGAAGAAATACCCCACTGTTCACCTACCAAATCTACCGTCAAAACATGTTTTTACACCATTGGATGGAGACTTTATCAAAACTCGCAAAGATCAATTGGAAATCGTTCTAAAACAATTGCTACTGGACCCAATTACGAGTGTAGACGTGATGTTTCTGTCATTTCTGGGTCTTGTGTCCATTTCGCGCGATCCGGAGCTTGGCAATCGGGAGAAAAGTGTGATCCATGTGACTTCTTTGCACGAAAGCATCTCGTGCGGTGATATTATTCTCTTCTCGTGTCGTTTTGGCGCTAGTCGACTGCAACGCAAGGTATGGTAGCGGTGCACTTTTAACGAAAACGTTTTGTGCAAAACTCATGGTTTTTTTGCAGTTTACAGGCTCCAAGTACGATCATGTTGGGATTGTCGTTCCAGGCGAATCACGATTTCTTTTGCGTATTATGGAAGCAACTTCTGATGGAATCCAAGTTTATTCGTTAAAAGCACGACTGATGGCTTATGCGCGCGAAGTCTCCAGCTCCATTGTGGTGCGCAAAATTGAGACTGAACGCACCCCCGAACTCGTTGAGCAATTGCGCGAATTTGTGCACAGTGTCGACGGGAATCCGTACAGTATTCTTGGTCTTCTTCGCTATGGTGGAGAATCCGATCGCAACATTTGCAGTTCAATTCGTAATAGCGAAGAAGCAGAAGACGCTTTTTCCACTCGTAGTAGCAGCAGCTCAGTGCCATCTTCTCCAACGGACTTGACAAAGTCACAAGAAGACAAACGCAAGTATTTTTGTTCCAGTTTAGTCGCTTCAGCTTGGAAAGAATTGGGATGGCTGGAAACGAAACGGAAGTCGAGTTCGTTTTGGCCTGGAAGTTTCGAAAACGGAGGAGAAGTTGAGCATTTTCTTGCGCAAAATGTTCGTTTGCAACAAGAGACAGTAATTGACTGTCGAATTGTTGAGGTGGGACTTGCAGCGCAAACGTAAATGTATCCATTTCTTGTATAAAAACAACTTTCTGCTTAGAAATATTCGTCAAAGAACGTCTCTAATTTCTTGGCAAAAGGAAGATAAGGATTTGCATTGCGATAAACTGCAATTGCTGATAAAGCCTCAACAAATTCAGAGAAGACAAACTCACTCTCAGCGTCGTAGCCGTTAATACTGGACGCTGTCGTGCTAATTTCTCCATCTTGTTGCACAAACGCAACGAGTTGTTTGATTTTTCCATGGGGAAATAACGCGTCAATGAGTTTTCGATCCTTTAAGAAACCTTCAAAATCACTTAAATCAAGTAATTTACCACGGGATTGTGGGTTTTTGTTTCTCTGGGAATACGCGTTGAATATTCGCTTTAATTTCTTCTCTTGAGTTTTACAAACATGCTGAACATCAGGATGAATCATTTGTTTCTTAAAAGTTAGTCCTTGTTCTTGGAATTTCTTGGTTAAAGGCACAATTTTCTCCACTACGAGATCAATAACACAAGAAAGAAGAGATCCCGAGCCACTGATCGTCTCTAGACTCACTTCAGCGCCCATATTCATCATTGTAGCGATCTGACCCATAAATTCACGACGTTTCTGATAATTATGATAAGCAACTCGCGTTAAAGCCTCAAAGAACTCATTTGGAGTCGCTCCTCGGTCGTCTGTGTCTTCTTCTCCTTCAATTCCCGTTCCTACTGTTGGAATTATACTATTAACTCCAACACTTAATCCATCTAGAGGAATTCCACCATTGGATTGTCGGGATTGTTGGTAAATTGACTGTAAATGAGACCGTAATATGTTTTTCTTGTTGGTGACACCGGCTTTTGTCATCACTTTCAGGAATTCCTGTTCTAAAATGCCTTTTCCACCTGCAGCACTGCCGTAAATTCGGAAGATTTTGATCAAATCAAGGACATTCTCCTTGTAAACTTGCTCAATATGACGGAATTCGTCCTCATTTTCACAAATTGACAAGAGTTTGGACGCTGGAAGAGAAACCCACGAGGCTAGCGTCTCTTTCTCTAGTGCTACGGAAATATTAGAGTCTTTACCGAGAACTCTTCGGCAAAAATCATTAAATGTTTCTCGAGAAACAGTTCGTTCGTGATAACTTGCAATTTGTTCAACTGCTTTACAAATGTCACTAAATCTCACGAATTGGAGATTAATTCGCTTGAGTTTTGTGAGGAAAATGTAAAATTGTTGTTGCGCGAAAGGATCGCAGTCATTATCCAGTAGAGAAGTCTTGACTTTTTGCCATTGAGGGACTAAAAACGAGTAACTCAAGTGATTTCGGGGCGAAATCTCCATTCCAGGGGCGATATAATTGGGATGGAAGAGATATAAGTACACTGTATAAGCATAGAGCGAGTCAAAATCATTCAGGACAAAGCTGTCTCGAGTCACGATATCTGGCGGGAGATTCAGGATCCGAGGAACCAATTTAAAGTACGAACGAAGCTGCAGTTGAGCCGAAGCAGACAAAGTCGTCGCTTGAGTAGCGTTTTCAGCTGCTAAAGTTGCAGCAGTGTTTGTCACTTCGGTACTTCGAATCCGCTCGAACTCAGCTTGAGCTTCCGATGAAGTGTGACATAATAATTTTAACATTACGCCAGGACTAGCGATGACTCCTCTCAAGTCTTGCAGGAATTTGATCGGTTTGAACTCCTTTTTCTTCTCTTTTAGCCGAATCTTTGTCGATCGAGTAGTGCCAGCACTGGAAGGTTTCTCTGAGGAAGCAGTACTATCTCGTTTCGATGAAGTTGGGACTGTTTTGGCGTCTGAATCGCTAATAATTGACGTCATTTCAGCTCCACGTCGACGTTGGAAATTTATCCACTGCATTAAACTGTTGGATGGAGGAGATCGATCGATTTTCTCCATTGTTTGAGCGAGAACTTTCCTCATTGTTTCATCATCTTTGGCATCATCCAACCCAAAACCATCAATATGAGCCATAGCATGACCACTACTTAAAGCTTCCAGGAGCTCATTACCATGAGCAGCTTCAAAGAATTCGCCTGCTGTAGCTGGATACATTTGAATAAGTTGTAGAGTTTCTGGAAGAAGCAGATAACAAACGTAAGTTAGTAAGACCTCGTAAAATGCTTTAATTAACTTACTTTGTACGCTTTGATCAGCTTTGCGAAGAGAAACGTCAAGTAGTTCGAGGATGGAGTCCCCAGCACTGTAAACCAATTTTAAAGTTTCTTGTTGGGTTTCTCTCAAACGATCAATTTCCTACAGTAAGTTTAAAACATACTTTTACGTCAGATTTAAACGAATCTGCAATTTCGGCAACATTTACGAACCTTTTGAGCTTCGACGGGGGTGTCACGTCTAGCAAAAGAATCGTAAGAGGTTAATAATTGTGACTTTTAAACAGCAACTTGTTACTTACAATTGTTCTTCAAAATGCCGTCGCATTTCCTCGAGTTTCTCTTTACTTCGAATCCGCATAAACGAACGCCAACTTCCCCAAAATCGCCGTAAATTTGTCATCTCGTTCCTAACCACACAGTAAGTGTAAGTGTTGTACCCTTTGAGTGGTTAAATTGGTTAAATACCTCTTGAATGCCATCTGAAAACGTTGCAATCGCTCATCTGTGACCCTAGCAACGTATCCTCTCCACACAGAAAACACATTCTGTCTGCATTTTCTCTTCGTCTGAGCATCTTTAATCGAGATGATTCTCTCAATAACAACGTGGTGTTGACTGCTACTGGCATTAACTTTTTTCCAAGCGACAAAAACCATTCGCATGATCTGAAAGCGCAACACTAAAACTGTGCGGTTCATCATCATAATTGCAGCTTTGGCTCGTACAAGTCCAGCTTGTTTAAAAGTGGCTTCAGCTTTCATTGCCACACGATCAAACTTTGCATAGTCCAGAATTCTCTTCGCTAGCTGTCAAATAATAAAAAAATAGAGTAGTTTTAGCGTTTTAACGTTGCTATTTGTAGCAATAATTACGAACCTGTTCAGCTTTAATTCTCGGATCAATGCTCATTATCATATCAATCAGGTACTTTAGTCTTGGAGCGTCACTCATACGTGCAGAACCACAAAAAGAGCAACGTAAGACCCATAAAAGATTCGTTGAGCTGCAAAAGCCACACGTAACAGGTTGTCCACAAGTAATTAGCGGGTTTTTAGCCTCACTTGGAGGTGTTTGAGACGTTGAAAAGACCACATGAGGGGTAATTCCACGGTGATCAACGTGTCCTTTTGTCACTAATCCACCATCTCGATACTCCACGGGACCAATTGAAGCTTTGAAAAAGTTCTGTCGACGTTTTCCATCGGCTACACCTTGAGCCAAACCGTCATCATCGCTATTATCGCTGCTTTCTTCAGCGTCTTCTCGTTCGTTAGTGTTAGTATTTAACTTAATAATTGGTTGATGATGAAGCTTTGTCGTTCTCCGTCTCCAGTCCGCTTTATGTGATGAGGTGGATGTTGATCTGGTAGACGGTACGAGCGAATTCAGTCGCTTCTTGCCATGTTCTTCCGATAATTTTGTCTCCATTACAGCGTATCTATGACTCATTTTGTGAGCTAAAGAGAGACTTCCAGCCCTAAGTCGTCGATGGGTTTGGGAACTGACCATCGGATCAATCTGATTACGAGGAAGAAGATCGCCATCTCGAGTTCCAAGAGGCTCCAGTGGCGTATTTCGTCGCATTAAAAAGGTTGAAGACGTTGGGGTCAATTGCTAATTTTTATATGAAGATTGAGGAAGAAGATCGCCATCTCGAGTTCCAAGAGGCTCCAGTGGCGTATTTCGTCGCATTAAAAAAGTTGAAGACGTTGGAATCAATTGCTAATTTTTATATGAAGATCGCGACCCGTCATTTTTAAATTAATAATAATATCTAAGAGTGATGGTCTTCTAGTTGCCTTCATACACTCTTCATCTATTTTAAAAGCTCATTTTTAGAAAGGTCATCCATCAATATTCTCTACTCGTTAGAATAATTCTTTTGTCTTAAGATTAAGAGAAAGGAGGAAGAAAGATGGCGTCTGCTCCATCGGTCACTTTGGCTGTCGGCTCAGACGTCCAATTGAGTTTCTCGACTGATTTACTGTTTAATTTGGACCAAGTGCGAGCTAACTGCACGTCCGGATTAGCAGCTCATAGTGAATTGGTGACACTGTTAAAGAACCGAATTAATCTGGAAAAGACGTACGCTCAAGAACTTCACAAGATGGCTACATTTTCGCGTCTGGACGAGATGGAACATGGTACAATGAAGAACGCACTAGCAAGTTTACGAGCGCAGTACTTGAATACGAGTATACAGCACCAACAACTGGCCAAGAACCTCGAGGAAGACGTGTTGAAACCGATTGGAGCGTTGCTTGAGTACAACACTCAGAGAGCGCAAAATCTAACGCGTCGAATTAACAGTCTTAAGAAAGACACCAAGGTACGGGACCTACTTTAATACTTGCAATAGTGGAACTGCTTTAGTGTCTGAGATACTTGACTTTTGCTGTAGATCCACGAAGATTTTTACAGAAGAGACTACAGCAACTTTGACAAGAATTTCCGTGACGCTTCGTCTTCTTTTTCTGCTGCAATGGACTCGGGTTTTTCGAGCACAGTACTTGACGATCACTATCGTCGCCGAATTGCGCAAATGGAAGTTGGAGACAGCTCTTCTAAACGCCAACACTCGACTGCTTTGACAACTCGTTCAGACAAGACATTGACATTGAAGACAATCAACAATAACAAACTGGTCAGTTGGCTACGATCGTCTGCCGAAACGCATCGTAAAGAGGACTTGGCGAACAATACAGTGAAGCTGATGGAAGTAGGAAAAGTTGCAACTACTTCGTAATAACTAGCAGAGTGGAAGACTAACAATGTGTGATATTAGGCAGCAGAAAAGTCGAGACGGAAATGTCAACAGTCTTGGCAAGGCGTCGAGACGAATCGAATCAAAATGTACCGTGCTGTTCAATCTGTGCTGGCAGATTATCAGGTTCGGTCGTCTTTAGGGTATGAAAAGTGTATATTTAAGTTTTTTACTGATATTTTCTGCAGCAAATAGCGGAGGATCGGATTTTCACCATTGCTACAAATCTTCGTAAGCACGTGGTGTTCGCATCCTCAGCTCTTGCTAATGAGCAGGTAAGAATAAGCCATTTTATCTAAGCACGTGGTGTTCGCATCCTCAGCTCTTGCTAATGAGCAGGTAAGAATAAGCCATTTTATCCAGAAAGTTTACTTTTTTACTCAAGTTTGTTTGATTGCTCCTTGTAGTACGATTGGCAGGTGATTTCGACCAAATTTGAAAATGTCGATCTGAAAAGCGACATTCGTGACTTTATTTTGCACTGTCGCCCATACCAAATTTGAAAATGTCGATCTGAAAAGCGACATTCGTGACTTTATTTTGCACTGTCGCCCAGCTCAGAAGCATTTGCAGTTAGCAGATATGACTGTGAATGATTTGTGCAACGACACAACTCGTTCGCTAGTGTCATCGCCATCCTCAAAATTATGTCGCCCACTGCGGAAAACGTGTCTTGATATTCGTGATGTCTCGTCCAAGAAAATTCCATTCGATTACCATGGAAACCAAGAACTTTTGTGTGACGCACTAGGGAACCGACCCAGCAGATCGGAGCTAGCTGAAATTCATCAACAACAGTTCAATCCTGATCAAGAAAGCGAGGAAAACTCCCGATTGCAAGTCACGCCGTTCAAAGAACAAAATGACTCGCTCGTTGACTCCAAGATTAATGGCATTTCACTTGTTCAAACGGCTGAAGACTCAGTCGCTGCTGAATTGAAACCTAAAAGTTTGAATCCCTATCAAAGTGAACCACAGAACAATAGTGCTGAGCTTACACCAAGTGGAAGTCCATCAGGAAGCACTGGATCCAATATGACGCATTTTACGAACCTTGACAAGGAATTCGAGGTTGCAACAACTGAAGAAGAATTGCATCCAGTCGTTAATGAAGATTGATACTACGCAGTATTCTCGTAGGAAATAAACGACTGTAAGAGCTAAACAGAAGATATAAGCAGAAGATGAACTTAACCTAAATCTTTAATTTTAGGCAAACTAATTCCTCTTAAAATTATACTTCCAAGTAGCTGGAAAGTCATCGAGTCTTATGATAAAAAATCAACATGACCTTAATTAATACTTCGACATACTCACTTGCTGTTAAGATGGAGGAATACATTCGTGGTATTTTATTCTCTGTGGCTACTTGCAGGTGCCAAATGGCACTCGTGATAATTCCAAGCGAAAACGCACTTTTCTCGTGCTTTCGGATTCGCGTGACTATTGCCTGACTGACCCACGGCCGACGTTATTGATGCGACTTATCTTCTGAGAAAACTCGTTTGCAAAAATTGTTACTTGGAATTGAACGCTCGTGCACCTCCACACTCGATCAGCCTCACAACCGATAAAACGACTGACGTTTACGTTGCTGAGACCCAAGAAGAAGCTGCTCTATGGGTGGTTCGCCACATCTCGGAGCAACTTAAATCTCTTTCAACAATGCTAAAAGATAACTTAATGTTGCGCAAAGGAGTTGTCGTCCAACCAGCAACTCAAACAATTTGTACTACGAACGAAATATCGATGGAAAGGTCGATATGTCGAACTGGTCCGCTCGACATTGCGAATCTGCGTCGTGTAGAAGACAGGAATGACGATACCAGTTTAGTAAACAGCAAAGATCGACCAAAAGGATCCAGTATCGCAGCGTTTTACCCGTTCATTGTGACCACTGGCCAGGCTTTTATCCTGTTAGCTGCGCCGACGGAGCAAACACGAACTCACTGGATTCTCGCCATTCGACTGCGAATTATCGCACTGGAGTATCGTCATAATGGAGGAGCAACAAGTCTGCCGAAACAATCAAAACTGCTAACAGCGCAGAAATCAAATCTTTACCAGCTCCAAGGCTTCGTTGAAGCTCAACCCAAGCCTGATGGACCATGAAAACAGCATTATGTTGAACTCGACAACGGAATGCTTCGTGTCAAGAAGAGCGAGCGAAAATTGGGCTCGATTTTCGAGGTGCATCGTGTACCCACTTGCCGTTTGACTCCGTTACTGGAGAAAGTCAAATGCCTTTAGAGTAGTCTTGGATGTGAAGTAGCATTTTTTTTCTGCTCCTGGATCTGCTGCAGAGACACGGCGCTGGATGGATTTAATCCAAAACGCTGCAGCGTCAATGGATCGTGCATGTTACCAGCGATTCTTCACATCGATACTCCAGGCATTGCTACCTCACAGTGTGGTCTACGCACTTGATATTGCGTCAGAGGCGAACGCAGGGATCGTGTTAGAAAAGCACCTCAAGCGCATTTTCGTACTGAGTCATGAACCACCAGCTTCTCGATCACCTAGACGTGTCACGTTGGCAGGCCTTGTGAGGAGAGTACTGCTGCAGCTTCCAGCTCTTCAGCACGAACTTTGTCTGCATCGTCTGATCCAGTATCGCCCGTTGCATCAGAGACTGCCAATTCAGCTACCATTATCCCAAGAGAAAGCGTGTTGGTCGGGATTTCGCAATTTAGTATGATGCATGACTCGGCTGACACCATTTGGCACACGTTAAGACAGCAGAAGGGCTGCTACACGCAGGCCAAACGACTACTCTTCCGTGCTCCTGCAGTGAAAGAAGGCCTCAACGGACCATGTTTCGTGCTGCAGATGAGTGGGTGCTTCATCGATGCCGTCTTGCTAATTCCATGTTGTGCGTTGAGGCTGTAGACAGTCTATGTGATGATGCACTGGTGGAAGTTGCTCTTCGAGACTGTCAAGTGGAGCTCTTCAGCGATGATGACTGTGTAAATGGCATCAAACTCAGTGCTGTTGTAGTGCATCTGTACGCACTGTCGTATTCATGAACATTGCAGTTGACGGTGACGCGTTCTTGTGGTTCATTCTACTGCATATGGAAATTTCTCGCTGCCATGCTGGTCAATTTTCCGTTAAATGCTCCTTCATCGAAAAAACATCTACCAGATTCGATAAACTGGTAGCCGATCAAACTACTGTAGAAGCTACTGGGATTGAACTGTTATGGTACTCGTCGTAGGGGATTTGATAAGTACGCACGAGAGCAGGAACGAATTCTGACGAGTCTTGCTGATGTTCGCGTAAAGCAAGCTGTTGACCTACCAATTGGTTCTTTCCAACATAGTGAGCGATATCCAATGATACATCCAGAATCTTCAGCTTCTCTCAGTCTTTCCGACATCACTTGTTTCTTTCAACACCTTGACGCTGTTGGATCAGGTAAAGTCTCGTTGTCTGGTATTGTCTTCACCATGAAGTTGATAGCTAGACACGTCCATCCCCGCCGGGAGCTACACGAGAGCTACAAAACAGAACACGGGTACGATCCCCAGTGCCTAATAGCCTGCCACTGAATGCTTTATTCGCTGCAGTTAAAAAATTCGATGTAGACGGTCGTGCCAGCCTCTCACCGGTAGAATTTGCAGCTGTCTTGTCGACAGTAACTCACCCTGCTATTGTTGAGCTAATGCGAAAGGAATCGCGTAATGGCATTCAATGCTTCTAGTAAATACACACAAAACTTACAATAAAAGTTACTTCGAAGTACTTGACAACACTGGTTCAATCGTTGTTAAAGTCTCGATCACAGCTTGGACTCCACCAGGCTTTTCATCTCTGTCAGCTCATCGAACCAGTTGCTCCAGGCATCTATATCTGCTGACAAATCCGGTTCCTGTATAAAACAGAAACCACCAGTGAATATCCTTAAGTTCAAGTTTCTGAGCGTCAATTCACACTACCTCAAGCACGAAAACGGCTCTCGATTCCGCCTCATCGCCCTGTTCAAGCTCTTTGAATCCAAGTGCAAGTAAACACTGATGACCACCAGGATACTGGCCAAGATCAGCATGGAAATGAACGTTTTCCTTGGGAATATGACGAAAAGCCGGCGTTTCTGGTGAGGAGCAAATGTTGTGCACCACAACCTGGAGTTTCTGCAGAGATTGACGAAACAACGCCTAAAGACCACAGTATGAATGTCAATACTAAGCGTCCTCTCAACAGACATTTGTATCATTTACCTCACTTCCAGTGCTTTCCCGCAGCATCACAATTGCCTTCTCAAGCCCCTCCTTGCCGTGAGGTATCGATGCGTTCAAGCGCTCGCGCTCTTCTTTCTCCACCTGTCGCTGTCGCTCCTCCTCAATCCTCTCCTTCTGTCGTTGTTCTCGTTTCTCCTGCGCTGCAACAGCGAGCGCTTCAATGCGTCGCTGCTCTTCACGCTGCTGTTCGAATTGTCGCTCTCGAATCTCCAGCTGCATTCTCTCCTGTTCTTGTTGCTGCGCCAGTTCTGCAGCACTCTGAAGCTCCTTCTTCTCCTTCCTTCGAGCCTCCTCCTCCAGTTTCTTTGCAGCTTCTTCTTCTGTCAACTGATAGATCTGAGATTGAACCTGCTGACGCAATGGCGCGTCCTCTTCTACTGCGAGTTTCACGTCGTCGTAGCGACGCAGCAGATCCTGCACTTTTAACAGCATTTTCGGGCCGAAACGAGGCTGTTTCGTCACAGGATCCACCATGGAACAGCGATCCCGAAACCCCTCCATCGTGACGTCCACGTCTCCATCGATTGCGGCCTGTAAAAGTGCAAATAGAGCCAAGAAACAAGTGTTAGCAAGGATTAACGATAACGAAGAGAATACAGGGAGCTGTAAGACCATTGACGTACCAAAATGAATCTAAAACTCTCCTCTAGTTCGTCATTCGACGTACGATCCCCAACTGACTCTTGGAGCAGCGCTAGACGCGTCTCGAGGGCTTCGACGTGCGCAGAAGCTTGCCGAAATTCGCTCATACCGGTAATGCGACAATAATGGTGCGCACTTAGGTAGCTGGGAGTCGTACTTAGGGTTGCGTGTCGCACAGCGAGATTACCCACGAACTTAAGGTGGCGCTGTCAGATTTTGCGATGGAAGGAAGCAATTAACATCGTTCTAAAATAAATACCACGTCTTTTTAGTGGCGGGTGGCGGAAGGAAGCAAGTCATTGTTAAATTCACCTCCAGTACTCCTTCCCTTTTTCTACTTAAGAAACCCGCATCGACATGTCCAAGCTTCTCCTATCGACGTTCGTTTTCATCGCTGTCATGCTGGACTCTGCATGTGCAATCGACACCGCTGAACTGTCACCTTCCGAGACGCTACTGCCGAGGTTCCGGATGCATCAAACGGCGAGTAGGACAGGGTCGACGTCCAGGTCTCTTGATGGGGATGTCGCTGATTTGCTTTATGAGAAGTGCAGCTGGTACGACCACTTTGCGTTCTGGAGTTGCTGCGGTTGGAAATGCTGAACGAGAACGGCTGAATCCTGCTACATTGGCAAAATTCCATCTAGATTTCCTCGGAAAGAGTGATCATCAATCTAAAAAAAGCAGCCAACAATTTATTTTAGATGCCGCTTACGAACATCGGCACTTCAGCTATAGTATGAGATTGTAGAGGCAATTAAAATACCATTTTTTTCTAACTCACAGTCGTGGGGACAAGAATGAAGCTTTTATTCAGTTTTAGCTTACAGACGAACTTTAACATCGAACTTGTGAGAGAGACTTGATACCCCGGGAGTGGTGTGGTGGGTGTCTTTGCTGTTTGAGGCTTGTTTGGAACTAATCTCGTTCTGATGAAGAAACCAAAATTCGTGCCTTCGGCACAAATATTCCAAAGGTCCGTTTTAGTGTTCTGGAGAGAAGTCTGTTTACCGTTAATGAAACACCAGAAAAATATTTAGGAGGCCTTTAAATTCAAATTTTAGATGTGAGGCTGCTGCTGACACCCTTGACTACTGCCAGTACTTTGCAATATCTGTTTTCTTTCCGCCGGGTCGTGGACATGTAGCAAATTATCCTGCTAGTTGTTCAGGATCGATTGCTGTCCATGCACGATCGCCAATGGCGAATACCAACGCTGTTATACATGTAAAGAGCTTTCGACTCGAATTTCGAGCACCGCCGTCTCGTCTCCAGTCTACCGAAATGGCTACGTTGAAGTGATACCAAAATTATCACAGGTCGATGCGGCATTGCTACGAGCCCCGCGGAGTGTGCCAGCACTTGCTTCAGCAACGCAGGGTATTCAAGTGAGCGGTGATGAAGTGTGTCTTGCCTACAGCTCATTCTGAATTTCACCTTCAACAACTCAAGTTTTCTCCATCAAGATGTCCAAGCTCTTCACTACTGCCATCGTGCTCGCCGTACTCGCTCTCGATCCTTCGAATGCCCAGCAGCTTCACGCTCAAGACTCGGCGAAACTGCTGCGAGCCACCGACAGTGGTCGCCTGTTGCAAGTGGAACCATCGACGGACAGCAAGCTTTCCAACCCGCTGTTCGAGGCCAACACGAAAATCCCGGGCTGCAAGTGGTACCAGTACTTCATGCCTTGGTCGTGCTGCGGCACCAACCAGTGCAAGAAGAAGAAAAAGAACTAAACTCGGTTGCCCAAAAACCACCAAGTGAGCATCTCAGCCACCAAACAATATCTTCTTGTTTCCTTCTAAAAACTTAGGGGTCGCATAATGAGCCATAACATGATCAGCTTGTCGCTCAATTTCCTATTTTCGTTCGGGGAGGCATCATACCACTTTTTGCATTCATTATATCAAATCCACAGGACCTTTTCTGGTAAATAAGCACGTACCTCAAGGTTTCCCCGACAATCACTCTCATTCCGCAATATACCGCGAGCATGACGCATTCCAAGGGGAAGCGCGGCCGCGCCGCCGCTCCTGCCACACGCCCACCAGATGTCAACGCCTCTGACGGTCCCTGGCCACGTGTGCAGGATCTTTTCCGCATGCTGCACGATGCCAACGCTCCCGCTCTGGGCGTCCGTCCCGACGGTCGCGTGGCGCTCTGGAACCCTCGAATGGAAGAAATCACAGGCTTCGAGGCTTCACGAGTCATCGGCCGCCCGCTAGCGGACTTTGTATACGGTGTGCAGTGCAAAAAGGACGTGATGCAGACGATCGACTCGTGTGTGGACGCCAAAAGACCGGAGCTGGAGCTGCGCATCCCGTTACGTAACACCAAGGGCAGGAACGCCCAAGTGCTGACAAATATGACGCCGCTTCTGGCTGAGGACGGCACGTGCGTGGGTGTCTTCGGCGTGGGTCAGGATGTGACGGAGTGGGCCGTTCAGGAAAAACAGTACGCGACCGTCATGATGCAGGCCAACGCCCCTATCATTGAGCTGGATAAAGAGGGCAATATCACTGTCTGGAACTCCAAGACAGCGTCTATGACCGGATACACCAGCGTTGAGATGGTGGGAGAGCCGCTGCTGCCTGTCGTAGACGAGAGTTTCCGTAAGATCGTGTCCGAGAAAATCGACCAGGCGCTGACGGGCATCCCAGGTGCAGACTTTGAGCTGCCGCTCGTGACGGCCAGAGGATCGAGAGTAGAGATCGTGCTGTGCTTGACGCCGAGATTGGACTCGCTTGGCTCTGTGGTTGGGGTTGTTGCTATCGGACAGGACGTGACGGAGAGAAACACTAAGGAGATGGAGTACAGGAAGCTTATTGAGACGGCGAATGCGCCGATCTTCGGCGTGGACACCGAAGGTAGAGTGGTAATTTTTAACAGCAAGGCAGCACAGATTAGCGAGTACGCGCCTGATGAAGTTTTGGGTGTGGATCTGGTTGATACTCTCATTTCCGAAGAGTTTCGATCGGAAGTCGCTGCAGTGTTCCAGAGTGCATTTCAGGGAACTGAGACAGCCAACTTCGAGTTTCCGCTGGTTACGAAGACGGGAAGAAAAGTGGAGATCTTGTTGAACGCCACGCCGCGCTACGATCACACTGGAAAGCTTGTAGGTGTTGTGGGTATTGGACAGGACATCACAGATCGCATTATTCAAGAGAAGGAGTACAGTCGACTGATTGACACCGCAAACGCCCCCATCTTCGGCGTTGACTGCAACTGTGAGGTGATCATTTGGAACAAGAAGGCAGCAGCAATCACCGACTACACAAATGAAGATACGATGGGTGAGGAGCTGTTCAAGTTTATCTCGGAGGACTACCGCGATGCTGTAGCTAAGGTTTTGTCAAAGGCCTTAAAAGGAACAGGCACAGCAAACTTTGACTTCCCATTGATCACAAAAAGCGGGCGTCGACTGGACGCGAGGAGCTGTTCAAGTTTATTTCGGAGGACTACCGCGATGCTGTAGCTAAGGTTTTGTCAAAGGCCTTGAAAGGAACAGGCACAGCAAACTTTGACTTCCCATTGATCACAAAAAGCGGGCGTCGACTGGACATCCTACTAAAAGAGACGCCAAAGTACGATCATTTTGGCAACATTTGTGGTGTCGTTGGAATTGGCCAGGACATTACAGACATGCGACACCAAAGTACGATCATTTTGGCAACATTTGTGGTGTCGTTGGAATTGGCCAGGACATTACAGACAGACGGGCTCAGGAGCAGGAGTACACGCGTCTCATCGACACTGCTAACGCACCGATCTTTGGAGTGGATGCGAATGGTTGTGTGAACATTTGGAACCGTAAAGCTGCCGACACAACACAATATTCAAACGAAGAAGTACTTGGAGCGAACCTAGTTGAAAACTTTATTCCGGAGGATTTCCAGGAAGCAGTATGGACGGTGCTGTCTCAAGCCCTGGAAGGGCAGGAAACAGCTAACTTCGAGTTTCCGCTTATCACAAAGGATGGACGTCGCGTTGAGATCCTGCTGAATGCTACACCGCGATACAACGAGAAGGGGGCTGTGATTGGTGTTGTTGGGATCGGACAGGATATCACAATTCGAATGGCACAGGAGCAAGAAACTAATCGCCTTATTCACTCGGCAAATGCTCCGATTTTCGGTGTCGATCGAGACGGTTTGGTGAACATCTGGAACCTAAAGGCCGCAGATATTACTCAATACTCAGCCGATGAAGTGATGGGAAAAGATCTGGTGAATCGTTTTGTCGCAGAGGAACACCGAGCTACGGTTGATCTGGAGCTACAAAAGGCGTTTGATGGCGTGCAGACGAACAATTTTGATTTCCCTCTCATTACCAAGAATGGGCGAAGAGTCGAGATCTTGCTGAATGCCACCCCCCGATACGATGAGCTTGGACAAATTTTTGGTGTTGTAGGCATTGGTCAAGATATTACTGAACGGATTGCGCAGGAGCAGGAGTACATCCGATTAATCGACACTGCTAATGCTCCGATTTTCGGTGTGGACTCTGAAGGACGTATCAACATCTGGAACAAAAAAGCAGCAGAAATTATGCAATATCCTGCTGATGCTGTCATGGGTGAACACCTTGTGGAGAAGTTTATCACGACGGACTACCAGGAGGCGGTAAGCTACGTTTTGTCTGAGGCTCTCAGCGGCGTTGAAACAGCGAATTTCGAGTTCCCATTAATCACGAAAACAGGGAGACGTGTTGAAATTCTGTTAAATGCAACTCCACGATATAACGAGCAAGGAGCAGTCATCGGCATGGTTGGAATCGGCCAAGATATTACTGACCGTATCGCCCAGGAGCAGGAATACATGCGACTGATTGATACCGCAAACGCACCGATTTTTGGGGTAGATTCCGATGGGCGTGTCAATATCTGGAATCGAAAGGCAGCCAACATCATGCAATATACGAATGAGGATGTTTTAGGCAAGGATTTGGTTGCTGAGTTTATCTCGACAGAGTACAAGGATCCAGTTCGGAGCGTTTTAGAAAAAGCGTTTGAAGGAGTAGAGACAGCAAATTTCGAGTTCCCTTTGATTACGAAGTCCGGTAGGCGAGTTGAAATTCTGCTGAACGCTACTCCTCGATATAATGAGCAAGGCGAGGTGATGGGCATGGTTGGAATCGGCCAAGATATTACGGATCGAATTGCCCAAGAGAAAGAATACATGCGTCTCATTGACACTGCTAACGCTCCCATTTTCGGTGTAGATGCTAACGGTTTAGTTAATATCTGGAACCGAAAAGCTGCTGATATCATGCAGTACACGACTGAAGACGTGTTCGGCAAGGATTTAGTTGCTGAGTTTATCTCAGAAGAGTACAAGATCCCTGTACGAAGTGTGTTGGAGAAGGCGTTTCAGGGCGTGGAGACAGCAAATTTCGAGTTCCCGTTGATTACGAAGGCTGGTCGACGGGTAGAAATTTTGCTAAACGCGACACCCCGCTATAATGATAAGGGCGAAGTGATGGGCATGGTTGGCATTGGACAGGATATTACGGACCGCATTGCGCAAGAGCAGGAGTACAGTCGCCTAATTGATACTGCCAATGCCCCAATCTTCGGCGTGGATGCAAATATGTGCGTAAATATTTTGAACAATAAGGCCGCGCAAATCACGAACTATAATGTTGAGGAGGTTCTTGGGGAAAAATATGTGGAAACGTTCATCGCTCCTGAATACCAAGGCATGGTGTACGACATCATGTCCAAGGCATTGCACGGCGACGAGACGGCGAGTTTCGAAGTTCCAGTGCTCACCAAAACCGGCCGTAAATTGAATATTCTCTTGAATGCTACGGCTCGATTCGATCAGCATGGACGCATCGTTGGTGTTGTGGGCATTGGTCAGGATATCACTGACCGAATTGCACAGGAAGAGGAGTACTCCAGATTGATTGACTCAGCCAATGCCCCGATTTTCGGAGTCGATGCAAACGGCCTGGTAAATATCTGGAACAAAAAGGCTGCTGAGATTACTCAGTACACACCAACTGATGTGATGGGTGAAAACTTGGTGGAAAAGTTCATCACAGAGGATTACCGAGAAGCTGTGGGACTAGTCTTGTCGAAGGCACTGGAGGGCGTTGAAACTGCCAATTTTGAGTTTCCACTAGTGACGAAGGCCGGAAGACGCGTAGAGATTTTGCTCAATGCTACACCAAGGAATAACGAACATGGACAAGTGATTGGTATGGTGGGCATCGGTCAAGATATTACCGATCGCATTGCTCAGGAAAAAGAGTACATGCGTCTAATTGATACGGCGAACGCTCCAATCTTTGGTGTGGATTGTAATGGTCTAGTCAACATTTGGAACCGAAAAGCTGCTGACATTATGCAATACACGACTGAGGATGTGCTCGGTGAAGACCTCGTGGCAAAGTTTATATCCGAAGAGTACCGTGTACCTGTGCGTTGTGTCCTGGAGAAAGCGTTTGAAGGTGTGGAAACTGCAAACTTCGAATTTCCCTTGATTACTAAGGCGGGACGACGAGTGGAAATTTTACTAAATGCTACGCCTCGGTACAACGAGCAAGGTGAAGTCATGGGTATGGTTGGTATTGGCCAGGATATAACGGACCGCATTGCGCAAGAGCAGGAGTACAGTCGACTCATCGATACAGCTAACGCTCCGATTTTTGGTGTTGATGCGAATATGTGTGTGAACATCCTCAATAACAAGGCAGCGCAGATCACCAACTTCGCTCTAGAGGAGGTCATTGGCGAGAAATATGTCGAAACTTTCATCGCTACGGAGTACCAGGACATTGTTTACAAAATCATGTCAAATGCATTGCAAGGAAATGAAACTGCGAGTTTCGAGGTACCAGTTATTACCAAGACCGGCCGAAAGCTGAACATTTTGTTGAATGCGACGGCCCGCTTTGATCAGCACGGCCATGTTGTTGGTGTTGTCGGCATTGGTCAGGATATCACCGACCGGATTGCGCAGGAGCAAGAATACGCCAGACTTATCGACTCTGCTAACGCTCCAATTTTTGGTGTGGACGGGAATGGACTGGTAAACATCTGGAACAAGAAGGCGGCCGAAATTACGCAGTATACATCGACTGATGTCATGGGTGAGAACTTGGTGGAGAAATTCATCACTGAGGATTACCGGGAAGCTGTAGGCTTCGTCCTTTCGAAGGCATTAGAAGGTGTTGAAACGGCAAATTTTGAATTCCCTCTGATGACAAAGGCAGGGAGGCGTGTAGAGATTTTGCTGAACGCTACTTCACGGTTCAATGAACATGGCGGTGTAATTGGAATGGTTGGAATCGGCCAAGATATCACCGATCGTATCGCTCAAGAACAGGAGTACAGCAGATTGATTGACACGGCGAATGCTCCGATCTTTGGAGTGGACTCTAATGGACGTGT
>JAIKVB010000151.1:0-39450 GCA_024679045.1 Phytophthora brassicae | reverse complement strand
GCAGCTTGCGGCTTTTGGGATGAAAACCCATAGCTAAATATCAATAAAAGTAAAAACCTTTTTTAGTTTAATTAAAAATAAAAATGTTTAAATTCCAAAATTTACCGAATCGCCATCCGCTGGACCATACGCTCGAGTGCGAGCTCACCGGTGTCCTTCCCACGAAGATACGCGGCCATCCACGCAGGCTGAATGCGCCACATGAAGCAAATAATTCTCGCAGTTGACAAAACCTAGTATATATAAAAAAGTATTGTTAATTACCATCAAAGTGCAATAAAATTCTTAAACATACCTCCTCATCTCGCCTCACATCTTTCATAAATGTAACCACATCAGGGACGTTAGGGAACATCTCCTTGGGTCCCTGACCTTTTAGCGTCTTCGACGCGGCGTTTCCCGCGAAGTCTCGAAGCGCCTGGGCTTGTTTCGCCAGTCGTGAATGGCGCCCCGGGGAATCTTCATCTGATCCGAAGCTGCTGTAACGCCAACCCTCTCAGCGAGGTCGAGGGCTTCACGCTTTCTCTTGATGGTGTAACTGCGTTCTATAGGCTTCATTTTCCAAAATGAAGTGACAACTTAGTACTAGTGTAGTGGTATTTTGCTTTCTGACCAGTCATTTTAATGTTGTAGGCGATTAGACGAAAAATAAAAATAATGCTCTGTGATTGGTTATTTTTTACTATTGGATCAGATTACCAAGGGGTAATGCCACTGTCAAATGCCGGATTTTAGCGTCGGCCGGATTTCAGCGTCGGCGTCTGTACTTGATAGCAGACGTGGATAAGCCCATACTGATGCGAGCCCCTTGATGCGTCCATGACGCGCGTGCGCTCCGCGAGGCTGTGCTTGGGCTCTTTTGACATGAGCCAGACGAATTAAATGCGAGGCCAGGCTGTCGGGTGCTCCCCCCTCTCAGTCATTCTCGATTTCTGGTGTGTTCGTGCTAAGCCTTCTCCTCCACTAGTCCAGTTTGGGCTGCAAAAATCCACTTTGAACTAAATTTGTATGTTTGGGTCCATAAATGTCCGGTGAAAGCGTTCAGCTTTACCGTTGAGAGATGACGTTAATGGTGTAGTGTTCTGTTAAAAATTCCTCGTGCCGTTGATGAACTCTTCACCACCATATATCCGTATACACTTTACTGAGATGTCATATTGCGTCTCAAACTCGCAAATAAACGATTGAATATAGACTGCTACCTCCTTTATGTGCGTCAGCAAACATACGTGATTAAAACTGAAACCGTAAGCGACAAGTTTTTCAAGATGTGCTTGTGGTCATTGCGGTCAGGACTTAGGTCCACCTTGAGATCCATACCTAGTGTATCGCTGATTATATCCGTCGGTGCAGCTTGGATGTATCAATACGAGACTGTGCACGGATCTTGTTTTGCCTTCGAGCATCTCGTACAGAACACGGCCTTGCGACTAGACAATCGAGTTCCATCAGCCAGGTATTTATCAGCAAGATGTAGTAGATATTGGAAGTTAATATACGCAATCAGCTCGAGCCATATGCGAAGCGTTCCATCAGATACTTCTGAATCATATATATGCACTGTTTAAATAATGAGGCGTACACTCGATCCAACACTTACGTGGGTCTACGAGAAGGTCGATGAGGAACTCCAGCCTTGATCAAACCATCTTCTCGGAATCCGGGAGGAGGAGGTGCGCGAGGTGGGCTGGGGAGTGAGAGTGGGCAACGGCGAGTACGTGTCGATGAGAACCGGAGAAGGACCCGCGATTCGTCGATCTTGGTTGCGGCCAGGAGCGAAGCGTGGCTTAACGCGGCAAGAAGACGATTCTTCTTCCTCTGCATCGTCGACATCCTCTGAGCACTGCGTCTTCAGGTCCTCGTCGCTGTCACTAGCGACCTGCGCGCGACGGCATTTGCCTGTGCTGGTCATGCTTAACCCCACCATGTTTTGTCATCCACTGAAGATTAGCATAAAAACATGTAGGATATGATTGCAACTGACATTCTATCTTTACCTGTGGGAACTGATCCGGTGGGTTCTCTCGAGCAACATCTTGGGTTTTATCTGTCTTCGAGTAACATTATGGATACATTTATTTTCTCTAGATTTTAATGATGATGTCGAATTGCATAAGAGACCAAGAAAGGGCCAGCATCCTAAGTAGATAAGTGAGAACTGTCGTAGTTCAAGTAATTACTATCAAAACGCAACAGGCAGCACCGTGGACTGCCATCAACGGCCACACCTGCGTCAAATGGATCTTCAGTGAAAGTCGCCAAGCTTTGTGCACCACACAACTGTCACGAAAAAGAAAGTGAGACGGTCTAGTCGGCAAGCAGAGTGCCACAGAGAGTTATGATACCATCGCAAACGCTGCAGTCGTGTCAGCCACGTCACACAGAAGAAAGCTAGACGGTCTAGTCGGCAAGTAGGGAGAAGACACGTAGCTGTCTCTTGCCTTTCCCCTCGCGACGAACAGTGTATCCATCTAACACCTCTTTTTACACGTCAAGGTCAACATGAGTAATTAGCGCGTACGAAGCGGTCACGTTGAGTGCTTTGCTATGAGCCCATCGTTTTGTATTGGGTCAATGCAACGGCACAAGCGTGTTCGCGCCAAAAATTAGAAATAAATCCGTAAAAACAAGCTTAACAAAAATAAATTTGCAGACAGCCCGCTACGTGACGCCTAAACAACTCTTAGTTATATAAATATCCTCCATTTAGCTCCCTAAAGTTAACTTTCCAAGTACGTAACCGCGCGGTAGGTTCGAGAGCGGCTTCCGCTCGGGTAAAGGAACGTACGAGCTTGCAGCCGACAAGTGCCTCTATGTAGGAGATTGGGCTGACAACTTGATCACTAATGGTAAGTGGGTCTTAAAGAACGATGGATCCTACGTAGGGTGGTTTTAGAACGGGAATCCGGAAACTGCCCATGCTCAAATTTCCCAGCCGATGCGTCCCACTGAAGGATTAAGTTGTTAAACTCCTCCATCGAATATTTTTTTCAACTTCCTGAAGTTCACCACACTCACGGCAAACGAACAAGCAGTTGTCGGATGGGTGACCCTTGCGTCCACACTTTTGGAAAGTTAGCCGTTTCCAGCATACCAGATCATCGTGCTTGACAGGTTTGGGACTCGTGCCTTCCTGGACTCGCTTCTCCAACGCTACAGCACGCAACCAGATGGACTTCTTTGCTAGGAAAACATTTAGTGCAGCATGTGGTGGAACCGTGTGGAGTATCCGAACATTAACAACCACCAGCAGAATCACAAAGCCCACACCATTGCGCGTTGGCGTAAATAATGTTGAAATCACAAAACCAACGTGACGAGCGTATTCCGATGTTCGAATTCAACGAGGGCATTACGAGTTTACCGGTACCAGAAAAGTAGAGGACGGTGGCGATATGCGCCGTAGTCAATTGGAGTTAGTGCAAAAGATGGATCCATTTAAAGCGCAGATCCCATGGGGCGTGGTGTACGCCAATCTACCAGCTCCATTCGACGATCTACGCCATCGTGAAATTTCATTATAATACCGCAAGTACTACAGATCTTTGCCGGCTACACGTTTTGGGGTCGCACTCCCGAAAAGCACGGATCAGCCTAATCTACACTAAGTTACTACATGTACCCTTGACCTGCATCATTGCGACAGGAAGCTATCATAGGTGAAGTTGTCCAAGAAAGCAACACGAAACGGCGTATATTATATAATATTTACCCGCACCTTCTAGTCGGATTGGGCAGTGCGAGGGTCCAAGCATTTGCTACACTCCAGCTGGGCAGTTGTTAATTGTAAACAACAAAAGACTTGTAAAACGTAGGATTTCCTCCTTGCCAAACATTTCTGGCGTACCTCAAGACACGAACAAGCAGTAAACACATTAATAGCCGAACAAAAGACCTGTCGGACTGTTGGCCAAAAGCCAACGAAGTCATTACGGACGCACATTGTTCCGGTACACTTAACTCTCCTGGAAGAACAGGACTTACACCCGAAGAGCCACTTATACGCAGTGTCGACACTCAGATCGATCGAATAAGCGGAAGCTGGCTGGGACTACTGTGCGCTCTAAACAAACACGTGCCATCGGTGAAAATGACAGATGCGTCTACACATCCTAGTCCGGAAGGGGTCCCATGGATGGGTACACTGGATCCTCATGAGAGCATACGGATTGGAATCATGTCGTACACTTTAACCAGAGTGGTATCATGGCGTTGTGTGGGGTGGAGAGTGCCTGCTTGCGACGGCGTTTCTCACCAATTATGCTATAACAATGCACGACACAGTTTAGATGTCGAAGAAGAAATAGATGTGTGCTTTTGCTCAATTTGTTTTCTTTCGTGATACGTATTGTATGCCGACGCTGAAACTCTACTACATGTATATGAACGGAAAACACACCTCCGTATCGCAGAAGCTACGCATATACAAGTTAAAGCGCCAAGTTCGCGAAAATCTGAAGATGATGTCTACGTACGCAGCCCAAAAGAAACATGGCATACCACGAAGGACTATAAGGAAATGTGACAAAGATCGTAAGAAAATATATGCGTTTGAGGCTTCAGTCGGACTGCGTGCCCTGGGAGAATGGAAACTATTCCCTTCGCCGCTGACCTTGCGGCGTTTATGAAGGATCGGCGACGTCAAGAAAAGTTTTTTGTTTGTTATATAATGTGTAATTAACGTTTGATGCTTACAATAATTAAATTCTTAGGTCCTGTGAACATTAAATTTAATTCAGATTATTAAAATTGAGCACGCTGAGGGGTATGGCGCGCAACAAGTTCCCGTACAACGCCCTCATCAAATTGATTTAGCGGTTTTCACTGCGCCATGGATTCTCGTGCAGAACCCCTCACAATGCTTTGGCACAAATATGTATTGTTTTATTATTGCTATGGGAGATTACAAATTTTAATCTCCTTTACAAGTGTCTTGGTATTCTCAACTCATGTTTTTCAGTTTTTATATGATAAAACGTCGATGGAGTAAGTAAAGGCCGGAAATCGTAAAGGAAGCGAAAGATCGCAAGCGACGACACATATGATCGAAAGCGCGTCAGAAAGCGATTTCGCATGAAAAGAGAGCGACATACCTACTCTCCATCTCGCGGTGTCCCCCGAATACGGTGTCACGTGGTCTTTTAAGCTGGGCGCGCTGCTACTTCCACGCCAACTTGGGCGGCGAGCTGCGCGCCTTCTCGCTTTCCTTGATACTGTGGTAAAGTAACTCTCTGAAAGTGATATGAAACAGAGTGATGGATAAATATGTGATTGGTAATGACGTCACTAATCTGGGAAGGTGACTTTGGACCCATATCCAATACGGTACCAAATAAGAAGACGGGATGGACGAATGCCAACAACCTACAGAGTCGGAGTAGGCTGAGGTGGACTGGATCCAGTGGTGTTTTACGAGATGTGGGTTTCACGAGTGCCTCGGGCGATTCTAGATCCGTGAGTGCTATGGATCTGTGATCTTGGATCTTGTGACGTATGTGTTGCATACGTCACAAGATCCAAGATTCACAAGCGCTGAAGATCCAAGATGCACAAGTGTTAACCCTTCATTCACCGATGTCGGATCCAAGAGCCACATTGTACCTTGGACTCAATTGTTTCCAGATCAGGTGATGTATTATGGGACACGGACCCGCAAGTGTTACGGGATTCAAAACCCACAATATACTTTGAATATTATTAATCAAGGATCCGATGATGTATTATGAGTTTCGAATCCACCAGTAAATTGTATGCCCCCCCTGAACGCAGCATTGTAGCTATGTCCTTAAATATGTCGTCGATTTATTCATTCAAAAGTTACTATCATATACGTAGTCGCGCAAATAGGAGCGCCTTTCCTCATTAGCGCAATTTCGTCCCGGGAGGTCGTCTTCTTCGTCTTGGTCTTCGTCCTCGCCCGGTGACTCATTTCTCAGGAATATAATCGTTTATAGCAATGTTTTCCGCCATCTTCTTCGTTTTGAGAGTGATCTAGTAGAGCATCCCTGCACGATATAATGATATGGTATTCTCATCTCCTTCTTGTTGCGAAGCCTAGCTCGCAAGCTTCTCAGAATTGGGAACCTTCCTTTAAGCATACCAATACAGTGCTCCACGCGGATACAAATCTTTGCAAGTCGTTTGCTAAAAATCCTTCCTTTGTCCACCTCAGCTTCTATTTTACGGCACCGATGACGGATAAGCCGAAATACCAATAATATACTCGTTTCCATCAGAGTATTCATTCTTTAGAAGTGCCAATTTGGAGTTCCCCCGCACACGGTTATCGTGACTGGAACTCGGCCAACCAATATTCTCGTATCGGATCCTGCATCGATCATCACACATAACTACCGTCTTACCCCGCATACGCGCATAAGCGCACAAATCGAATACAGCGCTCACTGGGCGTTATATTCGTTTTTGACAACCTAGGCTCTAATCTACGAACAAAGACTTAAACTCTGAAAGGTCGCCAACCAAACCGCGTTAGCAAATATATTCATAGGTTAATGGAATAAATAAATGTCATAAAGCCGTCGTTCGAAATGTGCTGACGGCTCAACCGGTGTGATCATGAGCTGGCGTACTGCCGGTCCATGGATCAATCCCCGGTCGTGTCAATTGACGCCCGTTATGGGAAGAGGGTTGTTGCGAGTTATAAATAGACTCGTTAATGCTCCGCACAAAAAGGGATGTAAAGCTTAAAGATTATGACTCTTGAATGTAACTGAAAACTGACTTGTTGTTTTTAGTTGGTAAAATGCTCCTACACGTATATGTCTACCTACAGCAAGTAGCCATTGACCTCAACAGCAAAATAACCGCCACCACGGACAAGCGTGATATTCTTGGTGGCATTCTCTACGATGTAGGTAAAGCTGGAAATCAGGCGGCTAGCATCGTCGACAGTCTTTAGAGTTATGTTCCACTGATGCATTTTTGATGAGGCAAAAATCTCAAGCTCACCCGGTGCTGTGTCGCCTGCTCTAACTGAGTTCAAATAAGCTCCACCTAGAAGTTCTTCCAAGTCCTCCAGATTAGACATGTACTTCGTCAGTGCCGAGATATACTCGTGAACAGACACGTCAAGGTCGTAAGACAAACAGCTAAACAAACTTCTCTTCTCGTTGTATGGTATGTACCAGCCGGGGGCAGAGACGTGGATCAACTCTCACTCGTCATCTTGATTGGTCAAATGCTGGTAGGCAGCATGCCACGCCTGCAGGTCGAAGTCAGGACAAAGTACTGCCTTCAGTGGCGCGTGCAATCTGTCCATGTCAAAATCTTCCTTCGCAACCAAGCCGCACAACCTGAACGCTTTCTTGATGTCGTCCGCCGTCTTTGAGGGATTCCAGTCGAGCGTCCACTGAGCCACAGCGTTGTAACGAGGAACCTTTGGGTTACTAGCTTTAGTCTGGAGCAGCGGCTCACGCAGTGCCTTGCTGATGTAGCGGTCGTATTTGGAACATTAGTACTCCTGATAGCTACGGTTCACGGCGACATCTAACGGCTGCAACAGATTTGTGATTAAGCGCTTTGAGTCGGCGAGTTTCACGTGACAGCCGTAGGAATCAATGATGTAGAGCACAGGATCTCGGTATAGCTGGGTCTCCTTCCGTTCACAGATAACACCCTCGGCATGTGTTAACAGCAGGTCATCGTTCCACATACCAGTGTGATTTATGTCTACAAGGATACCCAACATGTTGGCTTGTTCTTGAGCTTTGAGAACAACAGGTGAGGTTTTAAAAACTTTCCTTCATCTGTAATAGCGAATGTAGCTGTGAATCGTTTGTGACTTGATCCTCCTTTGCGCAGCAGCACCTCGCGAGATCCCCGCGTGGTTATGGTTTACATAGGTTCTGTTTCAAAGTACCTGGAAACCTGATCCATGTTAATGACATTCCTGGGCTGAATGTCATGCTTCGCTATCAAGCGATGTACACGTTGAATGAACGCGCGGCAGACCTCAGGGGCGTCAGCCGCCAAAGTCCGAGACGACGTTTGGCGGCGAGAGACTAAGTTATGTCGCGTTTTGAACCGCATGAGCCATCCCGAAGAGGTTTCAAACCCGATCGCAGCGTTGCCGTGCAGAAACGTCGCGAGATATTTGCAAGGACTCATAATGTATCCAGCTTCGCTCACGGTATTGGCTAATTGATGGTAGGTACTCTCTTCCCGCTTCTATGTCAATCATAAGACCATGGTGAGGAATAATACTCGAGGAAGGCGTCTTACGTAATTAATGCACTACCGTTTTACCCCGCATATTGCGAGTAGGCGTTGTATTAAAATTTTAGATGACTAACAAATGCATTGATAACCCCATATACAACGCCGGTTTGAATAGAAGAACGCTGGGTTCTGCAGCAAGGCTGACAACCAATGATTATACATATTCTATATATACTACCAGTCTCTACCGCTCCCCAACCATTTTGTCCGCTACATTATATTTGTGTTAGCCTCCTCACTTTTCAAATTCCAAAAGTAAAACGACCACCAGCTCAAGCAAGAACAATCATGCCAACCTCTCGTCGCAGCTACAGCATTGCCGAAAAACTTGCCGTTCTGGTCGAGTACGAAGCCGGCGTAGAAGGCAGCGGGTTTTACGCACTCGGCGTGAAACATGGTATTGCTGCAAGCATAATTCGAGGGTGGTGGAAGAACCGATCTGAGTTGCAAGTTGCAGTGGAAATCGACAAGTTGCAACTCGTACGGCTCGCCGCATAAGAGGAGGAGGTCGTCTCCCTGCTCATAGTGAGCTTGAGGAGAGGCTCTATGCCTGGATTGCAGCAAGAAACAGTAAATGCCTCCGAGTCAAGGACTCATACATCCGCCTTCAAGCAAGAAACTATCATCGTCAGCTGTATCCGCTTTTAAACTAAGCTACGCCATAACAACGCGTTAAGATAGCAGTGATTCTGATGCGTTGCCCCTGGCAGACAGAAAATCACTGGAATGACCTTGTCCGTCCATCGAGCCCAATGTTTCAACAAAGCCATCAGATGCAACTCGACTCCAAGCTTCTTCTGCTTGCCAGGTACACACCGAATTTGCTATGTCTTGCAATAAGCTGACACACAGCCAAAAAAGGTCAATATTGAAACTTTAACTCCTTTTCGTTCATCCTGGTCAAATACATGCAATTCGGGAAGGCGGACGCTCTACACGAGTGCGGAGGGGTAACGCTTGCCATCCAGCACCAAGTACTGCACGCATATCGTCGTCCTCGTCGCTCGAGTCTTCGCCGTGTCGGTCATCCATTGCAAGTCGATTTCGCCAAGTAGCACGAAGTCTAGCAAGTAAGTCCTTTTGCAAGTTTGCGACGACATCTTACTGTCTGCTGCGCCGTAGAAGATACTGATCGCTTAGATTAAGCACTTGGAAAGGTAGTCAATGCTCACTTACTTTAATTGCTAAAAATCTGTGGTCTCATCGCTTGATATAACTCTTGCATCCAAGTCAGACTACCAATACCGTGTCGTTTGTGACTTCCCGTCTTTTATGTTAAATTACGTAATTTACGAAAAGAGGATCAGTTTTTCCGAACGGAGACATCAGGACTACTTTTGTTCAAAATAGTCCTTCACAAAAAGGCTCTGCAATTTTTTATTGAACAAATGCTCGCGTCCAGCCAATATTCAAATTGCCATGGCGGCGACAGCTCTACGAGAGTTGCTGCTGGCGTCGGAGCGCGACCGCTCACCTCTGGACGACGCCTTCCTGTCCTTCTCTACTGCATTAGGATTGTCCACTTCCGATGACCAAGAAAGCGCGTCTGAAGACGACGCCGCGCTGCTACGCGCACAGTTTCTGGCCGTGCACCCACAGGGAGAGCTCTTGCTGCGGCTGTGGCCCGAGCAACACGGCGTCGGTAGTCGCTGGACACAGCGCGAGAGCTTTGCCACGTTTCTGCACGTAGTGACGCACCTGCTGCAGGCGCAGCAGAAACAAGATGCCGCCCAAGCCGAGGCGTTCGCACTGCGCGTGGTGCGCGAGAAGGCGGCGGCGCTCGAGAAGCTGCTAAGCTGGAGCGATAAGCCTCAAATCGAGTTCCGCGCGCTGAAGCTGCTGGCTACGCTGGCCAGTGTGAGCAGCGCGGCAGCCAGGGAGCTCGTGAGGCTCTTTAACTTCCAGTGTGCAGCTTTTGTGAAGCTCTCGACGAGACGCTGGAAGAAGCCGGAGGAGACGGATGACGGGCAGATCAAGCACGCGCCGTTCCAGTTGCGCGCCGCGTACGTGGAGTTGGTGCTGGCGCTCACAGCATGTTCGGACCGCAGCGTGCACCGCTTCGCCGTGAAGGAAGGAGGCGTCACTGCGACGCTGTTTAAGAGCGTGGACGGCGACTCCGCGGAGATGCTGAACGAGATCTTCGACAGACTAGGGCAACTCGTGCTGCTTAACGAGCAGGTGGAGCGTAAGAGCAAGCTCGTGGTGTTCAACGGCACGTGCGTGCACCAACTGCTGGCGCTGCTGCAAGTAGAGGATGACGAAGGCGTGCGCGACACAGCGCTGCGTGTGCTCAGCGCGCTCTTCTTTGACGACAGCGCGCTGTATGTTGTGCCGGAAAAGCAGGCGATGCGTCTTTTCCTGTCGAAATCCACGGCCCATACAGAGGATGAGACCATCACATCGGACCAGGCATACGCTGTCAAGGTCATCCGTAATGCAGTCGTGACGATTGGGGTGAACGAGTTGTTGCGCAGTGCACAGGCGCAGACGTTGGTCATGCGGTTCCTGGCCAAGTATCCGGGCCTCCTGGCGGAGTATCTCGCTGCGCTGGCCGTGCAGCTCGAACCCAAGCCAGTCTACCGCTGGTTCTGTGTGGCGTCACTGGTGCAAAAGCTGATGTCGTGCTCGTTGGATGCAGTAGCCGCTGGAATCCCCACAGCTAAGAACGGAGAAGCGCTCGCGTCGTGGTGCTCGGCGCAGTCCCTCGCGTCTCGACTCATCGCGCCAGGTAACTACCGGAAAGAGCTGTCCCGCTGTATCCAGCATAGCAATAATTTGGTCATCTACTCATCGTTAGGGGTGATTGAAGCCACACTCAAGCGCTACGTTCGCCTAACTTCGACGCTGGGATCCTTGGCACTTGCTTCAGAAGTGCAAGCAGAGCTCCGTTTCCTGGTTCCTAGTCCGGAGGCGCTCGTCTCATTGCTCCTCAAGTTATGTGCTTCGCAGGAGCGCAGCATCGCGCTGATCTACGTGCGTGCCCTCACGGTGTTCCGCCTGTATCTGGAGTGTCTTCCGCAGACAATGCGTGAGGTGAAGGTTGATTTTACCAAAACGCTGGCTTGGCGTTACTTGGATGCTGGAAATGCTGAAGATTCTCTACCGGCACCGATGCAGAGTTTAATCGTGGGCGAAATGCTGCGCTTTCTGTTGGCTGTAGACACCCATCGCCTTCGTTTCCTGTTTACAAGCGGAAATTCTGGTGACAATTCGAAGCTACAGCAAATGCTGCTGTTGTTTGTGTCTACTCCTAGTCAGGCTGTGCAGCAGCTCGCAGGAAAGGTCCTTGAGCGAACTCTGCTTGCTTCGGACATCTTCGGACAAGAAACACTTTGCGGTCGAGATGAAGAAGTCACATTCTGGTTGGAAAGTCTGCGTCATAGTGGAAGCAAACTCTGTGCTGAGTTTACTGAGAAAATTACGCGTACTGTGATGGCCGACCCCCTCCTGTACGTGGCGATCGGCAGACGCGTGGTTACCGATGCGGCGTCTTCGCTAAGCCCGATAACTGTGGCCCTTGTGGGATTTCTGAGTTCATTCACTGCAGGAGGGAGTGCTTCGGCAGGAAAAACGGATCTGTCGGCTTTCCGTGCTGATTCGAGTGTCGTCGCGTTCGCTGTGCGAATTCTGCTGGGGTTAATGCCAACCAGCAAATATCCTCAACAATTAGTCGCTCTCATTGCAAGCAGCGAGGCTTTTTCTGAAGTGGACACTATGGCGTCAAAACAAGACGAAGATAGTGGAGCGTCCTCTGATGTTTTGAGCGACAAGAAGCGCAAGCGATCGATTGGTTCTGAAGAGAATGAGCGCGAATGGGACGCGTACGTGTGGATTAAGGCCCATTGTGAAGCGCTGGTGTCTGGAAACCATGACTCGAGTAAAGCTGCTACCCCGAAGAAGAAAGCACGAGCGACTTTTACGAAATGGTACCGTTACAGCGACCCTAACGCACTCACTGCTGCGTTGGTGGCAATGACACCACTAGACTTCGCTTCAAACTGGGAACACATTGTCAGCAACTGCGCGGATGTACTGGAGTCGTTTGATCCGATACTCCACTATCTGTCAGGTCGAGGAGATGTTGATATTTTGTCTTTGCTGAACTCAGCGTCGTCATCAGCAGCGAAAACGAAGAAGAAGCAGGTATCTACATCTCCTGCCACTGAAGCGTTTATAAAGACTGTTCCTGCACACATTATTCTCCAGCAGATTATTTTCAACATCGCAATGAAAGACCCCAAGGAACAAAATGCAGCGGTTGCGGCGGTGGTCAGCTTGATAAAGCGTAAAGTCGATGAGCACCTTTTGGTCGTGGCGGATGCAGCACACATGTGCGAGCAGATCCTCTTCTTCTTTTCATCAAGCCATCCCCATTTCCCGGACAACGCACAGGTGCAGCTTTGTGAGTTGCTGCTGATCTTACTGGCGACTGTTATTGTTTCGGACGAGAATGCTCCAGCCTCCGGCGTACTGGCGAGAATTTTTTTTAAACTGCGGGCTATGACTACCAACACTTCGAGTGAATCTTTGTGGCGACTGTTATCTGCAGTTGAAATCGTGGCACTTCGAGTTTACTCCAGTAACAAGCCTGAAGCGGATTTAACGCTGCTGTGCGATTTCGGTGGGATGTTCCAGCGTGCTGGTGTGCCGCTCGTGGCTGTTCTAGCTTCACGTATTCCCTCTAAGACCCGCGTTCCCATACTTGATTGTTTGTTGCTAGAATCCAGCACTGATACAATCCATTCTCCACACGTTGTGCTGGTTGAACGGGTGCTCGAGTCTCTAGGCTCGTCGACTCAGTACGTTTCCTTCTCGGAATACAAGCGAGCCAAGTTGCTCACGCGGAAACTCTGGCAACTTCTGAACGCTCAAAGCAGCCAAATCCACCAACGACAAGTGTCGTTCTTTACGACCGGATTCACGGTACTTGGTCACTTAGGCGGCATCGAAGCTTCCACTGCTGTGAAGTCTGTCGAGAGTGCACTGGCACCTCTTGTGATGCGAAGTGCGCTCAAGATGTCCAGTGGTAACGGCGACTGCTGCTCGGAGCTGCTTCGTGCTATTGTCACTGCAATTCGGACCGATAATGCTGCTGCTTTCTCTGTCGAGTTTCAGGATCATCTTATGAAGCAACTTGGACGCGAGAAGGATATCCGCGTGCAGTGTACTCTTGTGGGATCAGTCTATAACGTGTTTGCGCTTATCGCAAACCCTGCGCTTCGTAAGTTTGCGAGCAAATTGGTGTTGGAATGCTATGAACGTGTGCTGTTGGGATCGCAGAAAAATGTCACGACAGAACTCGGACTTTTGCGATACGTATCTGCTGACCAGTCTGTATCTTTGGAAGCCGACGCATTGAGTGCTGCTTCTGGAGTCATTGTGGCGAAACTAGCAAAAGCAGAGACTGACGAGACGTTGACAACTGCACAATTGCTGGGGTTACTTCTTCTTTTGCGCAACAACGGCTGCAGCGAAAGCATGGACTTAAACTTACTGCTTGTGGTGGTTCGCAGTGTTCTACTTGTTATAAAGACAGCTGAAAGCGACCAGAAGACGAACGATGCGATTGCGCTCATACTGGAGAGTGCTGTCGGATCCCTGAAGCATCAAAGTGAAGACAAACAGTTGGCAGCATTGAAATCTGTCCTCCCGCTACTAACTGAGACGCGTCAAGTCGTCCGAAGTGGCTCCCAACCTGCCTTTGAGGCTTTTGTGAGGTTGACAGCGGCGCTTCTTCATCTAGCAGGAAACAGCACAAGCGCAGTTGACTACGACTTTGAGGTCCACTTTAATGTGATCGTGGAGCATCCGTGCTTTGTCCAGATCTTGCAGACGACGAACAATTCCGCTCGGCTTTTGATAGCTCAGGTTGTTGCGCAACTAGCTCGCATCACGAAGAAGTACACGCGAGCGTTATTGCAGACCTTGCTGAGCGCGTATTCGATGTCGCTGTCCCCTTTCGATCGCAGTTTGCGTTTACTTTTCGAAGAGTTTGAAGCTTCTGGATCCAAGGAGGAGAAACTGACGCTGGTGAGCATGGGCTTTCGTTTTGGCGCTTCTTCGACGGTTTCTCCGTCGGCATCAGCTAATCGCTCTCATAACGATCTGGTTGATGATTCAGCGTGGGTTCTCGGTGGTGGCTTGGAGCAAAACCGTGTTCGTGCTACCATTGAGCATTTTCCTTTGAAACGTGAGCTCTTGACAACCTCTGACGCTTATCTCTTGGATCTTAATGAAGAATTTCCCGAGAACGCGTCTAGGAACGAAGTGAAGCAGATTTGTTCAGGTGATGATGAGAAAGAAGCTGAAGCTTACGATCCCGCTTTCCTTCTTCCGATGCTGTCGCATTTCATCTCCTCGTCTGATTTGCCTGATGCTGGCATTGTACAGCAAGGTTTGTTGGGTATTGCGATTCGTGCCACGTCGTCAGATACGGAGAGGATTCGTGAGTACGCGTTTGGTATCCTCGCGCACCTTCACGAGTCTCTACAGGCAACGAACGAAACTACGAGCGACTTCAAGGCTGGTCGTCAGGTGCATTTACTGCTTGATGTGTTCCGTCGTGGTGTAAAGGAGCCTCTCGAGCAGGTTCCATCGGTGGTCACTGTGTTCCTTAACGATGCTCTCGCTGTGCTCACTCGGCCGACTCACGTGCTGTACCCTCAAGTCAACCACTTCCTGTTAGCTCGTCCTGCGATGGATCTGTCGGATGTCCCGATGTTCTACTCACTGTTTAACAGTCGAGCTCCGTTGACGTACCGTCAAGAACGCTCGTGGCTGCTGCACACGCTTCGCCGTGGCGTACGCAACGACGACGATATGGCGCTGCTAGTGCGTCGTCACGTACTTCCGATGTTGTTGAGTTTCTTCACCTCAGAATTGGCGGATACTCACACGCAGCCATTGATCACGAGCATTCTGCTGGCCGCTCTTCGTACGCCGTCGGGAGGTGTCTATTTGGTGACTAAGGGAGCGTTGCTGGAATGGCTGGCGTCTCAGTTTTTACGACATGGCGCTGCATCTTTAGCTGTGAAATCCCGTAATGAAAAGTCCTCGGGATCGAGGCGGGGGCCATCGTCGGCGTTGCTACTTCCTCTCTTGGCGCTTCTGGAGCAAACTATGAGCGATGATGTCTGGAATGAACTCGAGGCTACCCAACAACACGCGACAGCTCTGCAAGCAGCAAACGCCTTCGCTTCCCTGCAGTCCGCTATTGCAGCTGGTTCTTCAAGCTCAAGAACCGATCAGGCTCTACTGACGAAGGTTGCGATTATAGCCGAGTTGATTGTTCGCCGCGCGGGTTCCGTGTGCTCGCTCCAGCTCTTGCAGAATGCTCTGAAGATGGTGCAACAACCTGCGAACCTAGCGGCTGAACTCGACGCTGACAACGTGAGAATTCAAGCGCTTGATTGTGCTGAGATAGTGGCGACTAGTCTTCCTCTGTGGTTGTTGCAGCAACACCATCACGAGGCACAGAAGCTTCGTTTCCCTGACTGGGCCATTCTCTTGCGCCAAGTAGCTACCATCCTCGTGTCGAAGAATTTTGCAGCGTTGTCCCACCAGCGACGCGCGAACCTTGCGCTCGAGCAACTCAAGACCGTTCTGGACCAACTGCCAACGCTGAAGCAGCTCGTACTAACTTCTTCTGCTTACGCTTCAGCACTGCTTTAGATGGTTATCAAAGGAGTGAAGCTGGATGTGATTATCTCAATAGACAAAGACTGATTCCATGTACTTCCTGGTGTTAGAGGACTGCAGTTGACAAATTGCTCGGTAAGTTTGATGCTCTCTTTAACATTAACTAACGTTTGTCTTAGTCGACATCGTGATACTCTCGAGCGTGCGCCTGTGCGAAGCTCGGGAACGTGCGGCGGCGCATCTTGTCCAACTCGAGACGTAAGTACTCGATCTCGTCAGTTTGAGCCTTGGCCAGGTCCACCAGCTTCCGTCTCACAGCGATGGCTTTGAGTCGAGCTTCGTCTCCGCGGACACCACCACCTGCAGCTTGTTGTCGAATGGCTGCGCTTGTACGACTCGCTAAGATATCCTCTCGGATCTGCACTTGTGTCGCCAGCTGAGCTACTTGCTGTTGGAAGTTCCGGTTCTCGCGTTCGCGTTCGTGAAGCTGACGCTCTAATTGTGAACCCGTACGTTCGAGTTTAAGTAACGTGGTCTGGTGGTGGCGACCCAGATGAACCAACTTGGCTTCAAGCATGGCAGCCTCACGCTTCTGTTTGTGGGAAGTGTCCCCTGTATGGAAGAGCTCTTGAAGGTCTTTGGTCACGCGCAGCAACTGGATGTCCGTGTATCGTTCATCCATATCACGAGCCTGAAGCTCCAGTAGCGCGTGTTCCCATTCCATGACGTTGATGCTCTTGCGAAAGTCTTTGATTCGCCCCAAGACTCCGACCTGGTCTTTGCCGTGCAACTGAATCACGTCGTTCAAAGCTTCGACGCTTGTTCGAGTAACAAGAAGCGCTTCTTCTCCGCCGCCAACAGGACTCTCGTCTTGACCCTGTTTAATGCGAACCAGTAAAGGAGCGCTCTCGGCTAGCCCTAGTCTACTCTGCACCAAGGAATCTCGGTGTCTTTGGTGTTTTTGACGCCGATACTGTAAGTCTGACAATTTGGTGCGAACTTCATCGCTCACAGTCTTCGCAAGGGTTAACAGCTCGGTTTTCTCGCGAATGGATTGTTCAGCGAGGATTTTCTTGCTACGGAGAGCGTTCAATGCTCTCCAGATACGATCCTCGATGAAAGCACCTTCCGGACGATCAGCGATGTAGTCTAGTGGCATCACCACGAACTTCTGGCTACCAGAACGTACTGCGGTGATACTTCCACTCCTGGAATGATCATTGTGCAGACTATCAAGATGCTGAAAGGGATCGAGGTTGGCTTCAAGGTCGAGCTTGCCGGAGCTCTGCTTTATCAGCAAGGAGCGCTTGGACCCCTCGCTTTCAGCTAGCAGACGCTGCTTTGCTGTTCCTTTCGCAAGCCTACCACCAGAATTTGCGCGCTTCATTGCGTCGTCTCCGTCACGTACGAGGTCGTCAGCCTTCCGCTTACGATACAAATCCACAAGTTGTTTAACGAACTCAGGCGAGTCTAGTTGGCTCATGCTTGCGGTTGGCGTTGCAACTCCACCGCTGCTGTGAACTGTGTCTTCCAATTCACGTACAAAGTTCTTTTCAAGCAGCTTGTCGTCTTCAGTGGCTCGGTGCAAGTCTTCGCGGCAGACTTCAAGCTGAGCTGCGAAGCGGTCGCTCTCACTCTGACCTTGAGTCTCAGCTTCTAACATCGAACAAGCTTCAGCATCCAGTCGCTCCGTTTCAAGCTCCAGTTGCTCTCGTGCCATCAGCTCTTCGGCCAAGCGAAGCTCGTACAGTTCTTGAGCTAGAACAGCTCGACGAGTAGCCATGTACCGGTCACGCAAAGCGCGCAGCTTGTCATCAAACGCCCGACAGAGCTCAATTACCTCTCCTCGAGTCTTCCGCAGCTCCAAGTCGAGACTCTTGCGGTATTTCTCGCGTTCCTCTTCAAACTTGGCTTGAGCAGCCTCAAACTGCGCTACCAGCTTCTTCTGCTCCGCTGTCATCTCTTCAGGGGGTATAGCCAGCATCCAAGCTTCCTTGACCAGTTCTTGAGCTGCCAATGGATCCTTTTTAACCTCCAGAGTCCCGTCCATCATATCGACTAGCGCTCGGCCGCCCACATCATCTTTTTTACGAACTTTCTCTCGTTCTGCGGCCTCGAGAGCCTCCCGTTCACGCTGTTTGCGGCGCTCTGTGGTCTCGTACGGCTTCTGCGTCATTTCTTCTGGATTAACCATCAGAATGGCGTCAGCTTTCTCTTCAGGAGCCCATTGCGGTCGAAACAAGTCCGAGATACTGCCACCAGCATTGAGCTCCATCGTGATCTCCATGATACGCGCGTTCTTCGCCTCGATTTGCTCCATGGTGTTCTCTTTGTGCTGCACGAGCTCCTGGAATTCCGCATTAAAGCCATTCTGCAGTGATCGAGCGTACGAAGCAAGTAGCTGCATCTGCACGCGAGTCTGTTTGCAAGTGCGTACTGAAGCAGGATGATACACGAGGTGATAGCTTGGCATTTTAGCGTAGTCGGCAGTCTCTATCGAGCTTGGAGCTTCGTTTACTTGCTGTGTATTCGGGTGTAGCGCTCCAGCGTTCAAGATCCACTGCAGCTCACTTGGAACTGTTTCCTGGAATCGAGCGTGGGTATCGGACGCTTGACCTTCTTGATCTTCTTGCTGTTGATGTGCGAACTCGACCATTCGAAGCGTAGCCACTTGTTTGGCGAGCTTTTGCTCACGCGGTATCTGCCGTCGCATTGGAAAGTTGTTCACGAAGAGCGGAGCTGTTGAAGCTGTTGACGCTGCTTGAGATTGTGGAGGTTGTTGACCAGGAACTACGGGGGTAGCAGTAGCAACTGGAGGGGAGAGAGCTGTAAGACGGACCCCAGGGACTTCTGCTACATCCCAGAACTCACGCTTCATCCGCTCGCGTACAATCGCCATCCTGGCCAAGTCGCGTGCGATTCCTTCACGTACGCGTTGGGCTCGTGCTGCGTGTTGACTCAAGAGATTGTCGCGCCAAGCCACGTTGAGCACGAATTCGTCACGCTCTAGTTGCTCACTCTCGGGTAGTAGCTCATTGTCGGCTAGCATGCCTTTAAGGCGTCCTTCGATCTCTCGGAGTTTGATACGCGTGTTGTCCTTACCTCGATCGAATCGGTCACGTGCCGAAGCGGCTTCAGCGCGTGCTCTCGCTTCAAGAAATGGTATGCGTTCTTGCTCCCGTTCAGGCTGGAAGACATCGTCGTACTTGGCGGTTGATACGACACTCACGTAGAGCGGATTCATGCTCGGATCCGAGCTCTGGATTCCACTCAGTCCAATGGATTCCCCGTACAGCTCAGGCGACAGACGGACGTCCATCAGAAACACACAGCCGTCCACGCCCGTCGAGATAAGCTGGATACTCGAAGCACCACCGTCGGTAGAAGCTCCTCCTCGAGTCAGTACAAATCTCAAGCTCGTCACCGGTCCGGCGTGCGTCACCAGCGTGCGCTTCTTGGTCGCTTGCATCTCGTCCAGCTCACTACCAGAGGATGAAGCTGTTCCAGACGCGTCACCCTCGGCTGGAACCTTTTGACGCCGAGGGTTCACTGCTGAAAGAGCTGCGAGTGTCCAAAGAGTGACAGTGCCGTCCATTCCGCCAGTCACAAGAAGCTCAACACCTCCGTCGAGCACCCGCGGGAACACTGCGACTGCAGAGACTCCACGCGCATGAGCATGCTTCGCCAGCATCTTGGAGAGAATGCTGATCTCCTCCACTGATTCACGAAGGACATCACGATACTTTAACAGCGTGAGCTCTTGACGACTTGGAGACGTTGCGATCATCATACTGCTCGAAGAACCAGACAGGAAGCGCAACCGCGCGCAAATGGGTAGCACCGCTTCACCGAAGGCGATGACCTTGGGAGCGATTTCGATGGCGCCGCGAGGGGAGATATCTCGACGTCCGGAGGCTGCACTACCAACTGAAACATCTTCCGGCGGCGGTGCTTGGAAGCGCGCGCTGTAGAAAAGCCCTCGTGAAGAGAAACACGTCAGTGTAAGGGAGCTGCTAGCGCTGCTTCCGCTTGTATTCCACTGAACGTCCACAACGCGCTCGTTGGGCTCTTGAAGCGTGAAAAAGGCTTGGACAGGGAAGCGTCTTTCGTGGTCCATGGACAGCAGAAACACCGCTCCACTATGAGTCGACGATACCATTAGCACAGCTTGAGTCGGGTGGATCAAGAGAAGATCCAGTGGAGCTTCGGGTGGCAATAATTGCACGGAATGTTGCGGTAGAATCTCCACTTTGCCGCCTCCACCCACGATTTTCGCTACACAGACCGACCGAAGTCTTCCCTGGTGATCACCGATCATAACGACCGGATCGCCAGGTCGAGACGCCAGTGTGGCAATCACTACCGGAGGAGTAGGCGTCCCAGTACTAAGATCAAGAGAGGTAGCACTAGCTGTACCTGGTCGAGAGTTAGGTGCTACCGAGACTCCAACCGTAGTCGGATCCTGAGCGAAGAGTGCAGCGATATCAACTTCAGCAACAGAACGGCAGTCACGAAGACTCCAGAGTGCTAGGACGCCATTCATCCCTCCTGATACGATGAGGGCGTCAGCAGCGTAAACACCGCCGAATGGTGTGAATACGGTACTATCACAGCTCGGACCGGTCTGGAAACTCGCATAGGGAGTCACGAGCGACGGTTCTTCCCTTGTCACTCCACTGGATGGTCGACTAGCTGACTGGCGTGTGTTGCCATCGTCGTCTTCATTCTCTGCATCTTCATCATCGTCTTGTATGACATTCGTCCGGACTTCAAAGATTTTACCATTGCGAGTACCTACAAAAGCCTTCGCGTACGTTGGAGTCGGAGCCATGACTGTCACTATCGGACTAGTGAGTTCTCCAGGCAACATACCAGTGTTTATCAGCTCCCAGTTCTCAAGTTGTAGCCATGCGAGCGCTCCATCGGAATAGGCCAGAACGATGGTCTCTGAAGTCGCTACAATTCCTGCAATAGGGCAGCGATCTGGTCGAGCTGCTGTGTTGATATACTGCGAGATTCGAGCGTCCACGCAATCCACGAGCAATAGATCACCGGCTTGGTTTGCTACTAGAAGACGACTACGAGGAAGCCACGCGTGGCAGCAAAACTGCTCGCGCTTCTCTTCCCACTCGACAACATCCGCAGGGTCAGTGGGTCCATCCGTCTCCTTCAAAGGAACCGGCATGTTCACGGTCTCCGCTTGCAGTAAAGTGGACGCTGCAGTGTTACCACTGTACACTTTCCAGACCTGCAGTCCATTGTTTCCAGCTACTACAAACTGGTCGACATTGGCAGGATCGAAGGACGCGAACCCTGTTGGTCCCTGTACACTGGAATGCTCACATCCTGGAACAGGCGACAGCGTCTCCACATCCCAAAGACAGAGTACTGGCTGTGTCTGGTTGGATGCTTCAATATCAGGAGGAGAAGGACGAATACTTAGCAGTCTTCGTCCACAGCGAGAGAACTTGATCAACGAATACTCAAAGATT
Organism: Phytophthora brassicae; assembly: GCA_024679045.1. Taxonomy (NCBI): domain Eukaryota; phylum Oomycota; class Peronosporomycetes; order Peronosporales; family Peronosporaceae; genus Phytophthora; species Phytophthora brassicae. Next base: position 18,082 of record JAIKVB010000151.1, on the reverse strand, counting down.
TCGTCTGAAGAGCTTTGAACTTCGAGTTGAGCTTTGAATTTCTTGTCCGGGTACGAGTACAAAGCGATTTTAGCGTTGGGTTCTCGGCTGGTGATGGCAAATGTTGATGTTTTCCAATTGCAATCGAACGCAACGATCTTTCGAGGTTGTGGACGGAGCAAGAAATGCTGACTACAAGTTGAAGTGGAAGTGAAGTGCAGTGTGTGACCACTTACGTACACTAAAGTGGTCTCGTCTGCGAGTTGTAAAGGAGGAGAAGGACTGGAACTTCCGTCGTATCCGAAGACATGGCGAATTGTGGCGTCGACGGACATTTTGCAATGGAAAATGGAGAAATGAAATCTTGTCGATGAACAGTCTCCCACTTACGTACACTAAAGTGGTCTCGTCTGCGAGTTGTAAAGGAGGAGAAGGACTGGAACTTCCATCGTATCCGAAGACATGGCGAATTGTGGCGTCGACGGACATTTGGCAATGGAAAATGGAGAAATGAAATCTTGTCGATGAACAGTCTCGGTCTTTCCAAAGTTTATTTTACAAGGAATGTTACCAAAATGGTTATATTTACGACTGCTGACCTACTCAACAATACTTTTCTAGTGCTTTTTAGTGTCTTGCAAAATTACCATCTCGTCCGCCTCCAGCAAATCAGCAGAATCGATACTGCTACCGCCATCAATATCCTCGTTTTGACTGTCTGGGTCACTGTCGTCTGGTACTGTAAAATCCCCTTCGGCTTTGTCTACGTCAAGAACTTCAGTAGAATTGACTGATTTGTGGCTCTTGCCCTCGTTATCTGGGCCTGGAGATGTGGTGGCAGCTACGTCGTCGTCTTCATACTGCAAGTGCTGGTCTCTATCTGGTGCTTCGGCATCGTTTGCCGCAAAAATTAACTCAGCTCGTGCTTCATCATCGATCGGTTGTTTGACTGAGGCATCAGGAATAGTACGAACACCACTGGCGTTTACGGGGACGTTGAGATCGTTTTCAAGAGTATGAACATCATTGTTGACAACCAAAGCAGAATCTTCTTCAGTTTCCCTCTCGGTAACAAGTCGTATACCGGTAGGGAGTTCATCAGCCGCCAAAGATCCTACCAGTAGTTCTTCCTCATTCAGCATTGGAGGAAGGGAGTTGTCGCCTGGCACAACTCTTTCTTGTACATCATCTGGAAATGGCTCATTTTCAAAGTCAGAACTTTGGTTTTCGACCGGTGCTTCTGCTTGAGTATTATTCAGTTCGTCATGCGAAATATCTCGCTCCAACGAGTCTGTCTGACACTCACTTGTACCATTTACTAAAAGCGTTGGTGGTAAAACACTCTTGTCACAAGCACGTGAGACGATTTGATCTTGAATGCTTCCTAAAACAGCTCGGATGACTTGAAACTCCGGATCCTCTAAACTTCGGTGCACTTCTGCACGAATGTCGACTGAAACAGGCAATAAACACTCATCAGATCCAGTTCCACTCAACTTGTCGCCCGGGGCCGTAGAAGGACTGATCAATTTCAAAGTATCGCCACCCACATCCAGCTGTGCACTTGACCAGATCACAGCTTCAACTAGGAAAGTCAACACTTGACTAACCTCAGCTTCTTCTCTTAAATTAATCATCTCTTGTGACTTAAACACAGCAATCCCTTCCTCTTCAAAATTTCTCGTCTCGTCAAGTAATTTCCCTTTCAAATCATCTCTTGTGACTTAAACACAGCAATCCCTTCCTCTTCAAAATTTCTCGTCTCGTCAAGTGATTTCTCTTTCGACAAAGACTCATCAAACTCATTTGAGATTCGGCTGTGCTCATTAATCATAGAATCTACAGCACCAGCCTCGATAGTGGCTACAATACTGTAAATTAGAGCTTCAACCACACTATCATCATCCATCCTTGGAGTTAATTCGCATGATTGGCTTATTTGACGTTGACCACCAGCCTCGATAGTGGCTACAATACTGTAAATTAGAGCTTCAACCACACTATCATCATCCATTCTTGGAGTTAATTCGCATGATTGGCTTAGTTGACGTTGATATCGTCCACGCCATGCTGCTTGAATACAAATCGTCGCTTCCAGTTCCGAAAGAAACGTCTCTTGTCGTTGCCATTCGCGTTCAAACCATTTCCTCGCGCTTCTTCGCTTCCAAGCCGACTGAATACAAAGAACAGCTTCAAGAACTTGTACAAAAGCTGATCGTTCTTTGCTTGTTCGTCGCCACCAGCGCTGAATCCGACGCGTATTCTTCTTCCTTCTCTCAAATTTCTTTCTCATAAACCATTTTAAAACTCTACTTTTCACTACAATCGTTGCAGTCTTAACTTGAGTTAAACGCCGACTTGCAAGACGCTGACGAACCCAGCACTGCAGCTTTAATACAGCTTCTTTTTGATCTTTCCAAGAGCTGGAAATTAACATTCTACGGGCGTTCTTTTGCAGAATAATTGCGGACAATTTCCTCGCTTCCACCAGTAGAACTCGCTCTTGTCGATGAAAATGAAACCTCGTAAACTTCTGTAGACGTAACGCAGCTCGTATCTGTTGTTTCTCCTTTTTATCCGCTTTTTGAAGTATTTGCAGCTTTTTCTTAGCTTTTAAACGCCGTACCAAGCATTGAATTACAGTCGCAGCATTACTGCGTTGAAATTTCAATCCTTGATACCTCTTTTGCTCCAGTCGCGAGCGAACTGTTGACTGTAAGACTATCGAAGCTTCGTTGCGACTATGACGAAGCGTTTCGCGCTCCTCCAGCTGCTGTTGTTGACGTTCAATCGTTTGTTTCATCCACTTGGCCTTTGTTTGTTCCTGAATAAGTTCATTTTGATGTTTCAGATGCAGCTGCTGATATGACTGCATTAAAGATTGACGGTCTGAGGCGAGATCTGCATAGCGTTTTCGCTCTAAAGCGAGGATAGATTCGAGGGACGATATCTGATGCTGTAAGCGACGCTGCTCTTGATTTGAATACTGTAACTTGAGTATTTTGGCTTCTGATGCACTTGCTTTGCTGGTAGTTTTTGGCTCTGATGATGTTTGCTTGAAAGAATACTTTCGTGGCTTGGGCTCTCTTGTTTCCTCTGGTGAGAGCTCATTGTGGGACTTTCTAGTGTTTTGTATCTCTGAGCGCTGATCCTCTCGGTTTTTCTTCCGGAGCTCTGTCTTCTGCTCAAGTTGGGAAGATACTTTCGAAACGGCTATAGATTGGGCTGTGTCTTCTTCATCTTCTTCGGTGTTGTTAAGACATTGCTGTTGTTTTTCCTGGAGAAATCGAAGATACTCTGCCCACTCAATTTCCTGGTTCAGAATCAATAACATTTTAGCTGTAAGAATTAATTAAAGAAGGCAATACACAGGATTAGGACTTACATTGTCGTTGTTAGTGTCCATTGCAGAAAACACTGCTAGTATTTGTTTCTGTGTTGGGGGTTCTTGGATGTTTTCTTGGTTGTTATCGCTAAACAATAACTGCAACAATTTTCGACCATCCGACGTCTCCACCATAACTACAGGACAACGAACAAGTTAGAAAGAATCAGTATGGCGTGTAAATTTACTTACCATCTAGGTGATTCATAAACACATTTGTAAACTCTTTCTGGTCAATATATCCGTTCCCGTTCTGGTCCAATAAATAAAACAATTTCTTCCAAAGTGAAAACACTTCCGCTGCTGCTACCCGTTTTCCAAGAGAGTTGGATGTTCCAGAAGTCTGCTGTTGGATCACATTTTCATTTTCTAACGATTTAAACCCTATTTGAAGTTTCGCGACCCCCATTGTCTTTGTTCGATCACTTCTATCGCTAAATTCACACCACGACAATCGTCCCTGACTGCTTCTTACTAATGTATCCGATGTCAAGCAACAAAGATCCGAAATCGATAAATAATCCATCGAGAAAACCCCCAAGCAGATTTCTCCTAAAGTTTTAGTCACGCCCATCCACTGAATAAAAAGCTCTGGTACTGCACAAGACATCTCAAGTCTGGAGTCAATGGGAAGTCGTAGTTTCTTATAGCCAGTACCAGACTCAGAGTCATCTTGTCCTTCTGCAGTACTTGTGTAGGTTGTTTCATGAATAATACACTTGTAAAACGTGTATTCAACCTGAAGTGAATGTTCATTTTCCAAACAATTGTACGTTTCCTCAAAATCCATACTTAATTCTCCAGTAATTGTAGGAATTGAAACGACTACAAGATGCAGATGCGCAGTCACAGCAGCTTCGTCATTATTAACCTTGTCGGCCAGAGTAATCCAGATGTTAAGCCGCTTCAGCTTCGCGTCTTCAATCAGTGAAGAAAGGTTTAACAGGCCGTTAAACTTTGGTTGATTTAACTGTACTCCTATAGTTAAGCATATTTGTAGTTCTTGTGAGGAGCTTAACTTCTCTGCTTGTGAAAATACAAACCACTCGTCTTTCCACTGCCAGTGAAGATCATGTTTTTGATCAGTAGATTGTCTGGTACGATAGTGAGTTTTATTACTGGTACTAAGTGATTTACACATTAATTCTACATTTGCTCCACCATATTTTCCCAATTTTCGTAAATTTTGATCTTGACATCCAAACTTATTATCAAGAATCACTTCAGAAACGCAAACATAAAACTTTCCAGGTGCATTCTGTTGTGGGGGTGGATTGCTGTTCTGAGCAACTTGCAGAGTCATTAAAACAGCATTATCTGTTGCGGTGACAGTATTATTTGTATCAGTACAAATAGGATACCACACTTGTTTCTTTCGGGTTCCCAGTCTCTCTCGCCAATCCTTACGCAGTGGAAAATGAACTCGGCCGTAATAATTTCCGGTCAGATCGCGAATTTTTCCCACGAGAATACAATTCGATTCATATTTTAGAGTGCTTGCAATTGTAGGATTACTAAGAGCAATTGTTTCACTGACTTCTGTCATTCCTGAGGTAGAGAGTGAGATTACTCCAGTGGTACCTATTGCAACTTCCTCCGATTTTCCACTTCGTTCGACCATGAGGCTAATATCCATAAAAATATGTTTCATTAAACGAGAAATTGGACTGAAATCAGTTAGGTTTCCTCTCACTTTATGAATCACCAACTCATACAATTCTTCTGATACGGGTGAAGGACTTTTGCGTTGTTGAGTTGGCAGAAATTGAACTTCTAATGTAAAAATTCCACGTTTATGATAGCACGAATCGTCATTTTGTTTCAATGAATTTGAAGTTTCAGACTTGAAAGGCAGTCCAAACGGGACTTCGAGTTGTAAAAGATGATCTTCCTCGATAATAGCAGGGAATATTGGGAGAGTGAGATACCCAACCACCTGATCACTATTAAGGTGTTGAGTTGAGATTGAACTTTCCTGCTTGTTGTAGTCAAGTGTACGATGATAGATAGTAATGTAAATAACGGGAGGGGTCGACGATACAACCGCAAGGGTTAATTGCTGGTTCCAAGTAAGCGTGTGTTTATCATCAACTGAACAGCAACTACAAAATAAACAACAGTAGTTTAAGGCAAGTCTCCTAATTTGTAAACAGAACTGAAAGCAATACCGTACCTGCTGGTTACACGGTTCCCACAAGAAATCGATACATAATACGAGGAATCAGAGCTCGTCTTTCTCAAAAAACTGCCGGTAGCTTCTAGTAAATGAATGCAAACGTCTCCCTTAACAAATGGTGGTTTAGTGGCCACGATATCCAAAGAACTTGGAGTTTTCACTTCATTTTCTATGAACGATGAAGCTCTCAATGTAGCTAGCAATGACGTACTTTCAGATTGTGTAGCATCTTCGTTTGTCATCGTTTTCTCCATTGTCAGGGGTAACTCTGTGTGTACTGAAACGTTCATTTGTGAGTAAAATGAGCAAAGGTTCAAGCTCCCAGTTGCCATTAAAACGCGTTTGGAAACTTCAGTTGTCTGAGAGTTTGCTTTGTAACTCTGGAGACGTCTACTCCGTGTAGTTGACCTGAGAGAAACAGTAGACAAAACTCCTATCCGATTGTGTGGCCGTTGATGCTGTACGTACAACTTAATCTCCAGTACTGGAAATGTTCGGTCTTTCGGTGACCAACAAATAACTTTCTGCACTGTATCTCCTACCAAAGCAGTTTTTGTTGTTCCATCACCACTAAGCACAACTTTAGCAGGACATAACTCTTCTGTCCAGTTGCTTTGGGAAACTCGAAGTTGGAAAACGATATTATCACCTTCTACGACTTGTACTGGTAAGTGTAATAATTCAAGGATATTAATTTCGAATCGACATTTCATCTCTCCATTTCGAACAGGGTAAGCAACTGTACCCAAACTTGTAGCAGCAAGTGACACTCTGCTCTCTACTTCTTCTGTCTTAATTCTTAGTGCTTGAAGCGTAAATATGACTGATTCGCACTCCTTTTGACCCACAGAATCTGAGTGTAACATCACTTTTTGCTGGATTTCGAGATTTTCATCACTTTTATCTCCTAATAAAGCGTGTGGGATACCGAAGTCACCATATCCGATTAACTCATTTCTTTCAGAAGAACTAAACCTATAAATCCCCACGTACAATATCTCACAAACTGTGTCGTTAATTTTGAGTGAAACAGCTTTCTTTTCACTCTGATTAGAGGTAAATTCACCATTTTTCCAAACTAAAGGCGACATCACTTGAGCACGAGATTTTCCCATTGCACTCGACCAAATCTTCGCTACGCAATTAACGTCATTATTGAGCTCTAAAACTTGAAGTTTTATCAATTTCAAGCTGAGAAGACAGGAGTCAGGTTTGTGAACAACTGGGATCCCTGGGCAATCAATTTTCTCGAAATCAGCGAGTAAACCGCTTCGAAAGATGGTGCAGAGATATCCACACGGCCGTTCTTCATTGTCGAGAAGTAGGAAATTACACTGGTACTCTACGCCTACAGAAAGGTTGCTCAGAATGGAGGATAATCCTATCGAAAGAGCCATCTTCCACGTCCTCGATTTTCGTGGTCGGATATCGAGTGAAAGTTGAGGATATTCGTCTGCTACCACATCAGGAGATAGTTCAAATCGAAGAGTATTACCATCACCTTTGTCAGTAAATAGTCGACCGCAAACTTGGTTTTCACAATGTGTTTTATCGGGTTGAAGCAAAGTGGTCGTAGCACAACGTTGTGCATTTCCACTAGTCAACTGAAGACGACCACGTATAGCAAGCTGTTCGCCAGCTTCACTACAGGACGCCAGTAAATCTCGTAAGATATCGACCTCCGAAGGTGCTGTCGCGCAAATGGACACGAGTTTAAGGTCAAGCAGACTTCCAAGACGGAAAACGACTGGTGATTCTTTAATAGGATCACACAAAATAGAGTTTGACATTTCTGTGATAGATGAAGGACCTGGAGGTACGATGATGTTTGCTTGATCGATTAACAGGCAGCAGGTGACACGAATACGAGCGTTTATTTGCCCGTCCGCTGTAGTAGAAGGTTGGATGGGAACCCATGCACTAAAAGCTGATCCATCACTATTCAGCGCATTTAACTGAATGGTAGCAGTTCCAATTGGCTTTTGTAGATGTATGCTCTCGGTGTCGTCTTCATATATCAAAGCTAATGATATGCTTGAATCGTTTCTGTTTTGTCGAGTAATTTCAAAACAAAAACGGTGATTCCACTCGAAAGAGCCACTTTTGTCATTGAAATCTGCAGAATCGGTTTGTAGTGTAGGATCTTGGCTACTTAACTTTGCCACAATGATTGGATTACTGTCTTGGGGAAGACCTTGAGATTCTAGAATAACTACAACTATTAAATCTGTCACTTGTTCACCGTTTCCATGCAAAGGAAAGCTGACTCCTCGTAGAAGTGTACTCGAAAACACTCCAGAACATTGGTTTAGCACTGACGATAGAACTATTTTTCCACAAGAAGTCTTGCCTCTTCTTGCAGTTAATGGAACCTCCAACGAGCTTTCCTTAACCATATTGTGTATAGATTCACGACCTTGACTGATCAATTCATTCTGGCATTCCTCCTGCACTCCCCAAATTTCAATTATCATTAAAGTACCGCGATTTGTCGTTAATGATGCAGGTATCGTCATTTCCACAGCTTTCGGAGCTAGCTCTAAATAAATAAAAGTATCCGTGGATACTTGAATATTACCAGGATCAATCGAAAACCGAACGTAGATTCGACGTTGGCGCTTGTCATGCAAAGCTTGATCATTCCACGCGACTCCAGTAATACTTACAACTTGTAAGCAGAGAATTACAAAAGCGTCCTCGACACACTCACTAATTGTAGCGTCAATGTTGCTTTCATGTATTTCATTGCACAGTGCATTATCACCTTCAGCTGGAATTCCACCCTCAGGGTTTAATCCACAGTCAGAAGCGCTTTCGGGTTCTTTCACAGACGTCATTAGTGTGAAGGGGCGATGGATCCGATAATGGGTCGTCTAAATACAGGTTGTTAGCTGCTTTATTTTCACGTACACAGCTACATACAGTCTTTGTGAAAATCGTATAGTTTCAGATAGTAATGCCACTGGTGTTCTAGCTCCGATAACTTGCATAGTACACAGCCACATCCAGGTACTTCGGCTTCTTTCTCGTTTATCAGTATCTGAACGTAAAAATCTCCATCGTTTGACTTTTGTTTGAACAAACGAAACTCGACATTTGCTGCGAAAGGGGCCAGGATTGATGAACGAAAGCCTCGAGATGCGATTTCAGATAGTGAAGTGTTGGCAAGGAGAAGAGAACGATCGCCATATCCCATTAGTGTCATTAACGGGAGCGTTGTCTCGGCATGAGCGAAAAAGAAATTGCCAGTGAGTGAATTTTCGTCTTGCGTTCTTGCTCGCATTGTGTTGAAGATCTCGCGTAGTAGTACGGCCGCCATTTCATAGTTAATCTTGTACCCACCTCCAATCCAGTAGAACTGTTCTAAGTCGTCCATATACTCGAGTGATTGCAGAAATGTTGTCGATAATAACGAACACCAATGGTTCTTTTGATGATACAGCGCAATATCAAACCTGCGTTTCGATTAGACCAGTTAGATCTTCTTCACCCCTTAATTTTAAGTGAAGGTTTTCTTACGCGCAAGCAGATTGTGCTGCTGCTAGATCTTTGGATGAGAAAGTGATGGTCTCGTCCTGCAGTCCAAGCGAATGTTTCAGCCATTTCGCATTATTGACCATTATACTCGACTTTTGAAAGTCGTCTAGCTGTTTTTGTGCCGTCACGTTCTGTTTCACTTCTCGCTGATACCGAGTGCATTGGTCAAAGAACCGCAGCAGGATATCCTACACCGATAGTATAACTTTACATTAGTACGACAAAGTCGTAAACAGTGCAGTCAAAAGTAGGCGGAGACGCACCTTATCTTTCGGGTTCTCGATGTATTCCACTTCTTCCGCGTTCACAAAGAACTCATCAGCAAACCTGCATCATAAAGAAAAGCTTAGTTAACAAAAGCAAGTATCTAAACCTATTTAAAACGTAAGACCGTACGCAAAAGCAGAGTCTCGAGTTCTCGCCACCTGCGTGTGCATGACACGATACCTGCCCTTCTCATACATCACGGGACTCTCATGGCCACTTCTAGCAAGACTTCGAGCACCCAATTGCTGCAATTCCTTCTCTCCAGCCGCTGCAAGTTCTCCCTTGACACTCAGATTGTACGGCAATGTGTAGTTCTTCATCCAGCCTGGCAGCCGCTCAAAGGGCTGCACTTTCTCCAGTAGAGCGTTGATATCTCGAATATTTCCTCCTGTCGGGTATCTAACAGCAAAAAAAGCATCGCTTGTTCAGCAAACCTCTACTTTCAATTGTCTAGCAGTATTTCTAAGCTTTTGCTGTTTTTACTTACCGAGTTCCGTGTCGTGCCACCATTTGAGTCTGAATTAATTCCAATTCCTGCCTAAGAGGCATCATAGACGCTTCTATGATGGAAGCATCGATGCGGGTCGTGTTTGTACTGCGCTGGTCCCAGTACTTGGATTTCGTAGCGAACATGTGCTCGAAACTTTCGATTTTAGGCGTCTCCGATGATGAGATATTACTGAGCCAGCCGATTGAAAATAAAGCTAAAATTTGAACAGTCAATGCAAGAAGGAAAGTGGAAGCGATCGCAAGTGCTTGTAGCAGATGCGGCAGTCTGTGTGAATAGATAAAGTGTCGTGAGCTCGAGGCATCTGGAGAGCTTTTCATGCTCGCAAGTATGAAAATGTTGCTCTTAAATTGCTGCTCACTCATTGGACGATTTGACCAATGAGTGAGCAGAAGCGAGAACGTATTTTGGATTGGATGAAATAAAGATGGATACATTTAAAGTGTCCATTTTGATGTGGACGTTTGTGGACACTTGACGACTTGAAATGTAACATGACGTATATTAAAAACCGTGCTACGTAGCTTCACTTAACAGCGCATCAAACGACCTAGTTCTTCCTCCTGTCTTTCTTTATGTCTTGTGTCCTGGATACCTTGTCAGGAGCGATCGATGGTAACATGTACAAAGTGCATGAGAGTCTTGTCGAGCTTACTGAACCACAATGAATTGGACAAACGCTGCTGGTGGTCAATTATCTCCATTTAGTCCTCGTCATCGTACTCCAGAGTAAACTCAGGTTCAGCTGTGTCTCCATCATCTTCGTCCGCAATGACCTTTGTGTTTGGGGCTGGGACAGCAACAGCTCGGTCTTCGTATGGCTGTGAACCAGGAGATGGTAACACGGGAGCAACGTCTGGGACGCGGGCTCGACCTTGCTCACCACCACTTGAAAAAGGGGGGACTTGGTTCATGTACGTTGATGAACCACCTGTGGCGCTGTAGGGAGACGAAGCCGTCGGGTACGACCCTGAATAGCCTTGTGGAGGCATCATTGAGACAGGCTGGTGGTCGGACGGCACCCGACGCCCATCGAGTGAGGGCGCGGCGTTAGCAGAAGATACATAAGAATCGCCTCCTCTAGTGTCTCGATCACCGTGTGGTTCATTATATACAGCTTGGGGGCCTCCGTAAGATCTAGCTTGAAGAGGGGGAGCAGACATAATAGCAGAAGGCGAAAAGCGTGACTGCTCTTGTCCGCTCGGTGACGGTTGCCAGCGGCTACCAGTTGGTTCGCTGTGCATGGGTGGTCGTCTCGCAGACTTGTCGAGTTCATCTTCTCCGTGAGCAAAGCTGAAAGAAAGAGATGGCAAAATACAAAAAAGGAGTCCATCATCAGAGATCGGTCCATTAAAGAAAAGAATCTAGTTGCGACCTCGCAAAACTCAATCCTACTGATCGAGTAGTACCTGCAGTTATCTCCAAACCGACACGTCCCGAGCGGGAAATTATTGCACAGCACAGTTTTACGCCGCGTCTCAGGCATTTCAGGTCGGCCTCCTGGTGGAATGGTCTGCTGGTCGTGAACGTGCCTATTAAGAGTCAAAAAGAGCATGTTAGAAAGCCACACGCCATGATAAAGCCACAAAACAATTGCCGTACCAGCAACGGTCTCCAAATGTGCACCTGCCAGCCAAATAGTTGCGGCAGACTTGTCCGGAGGTTCCTGGGATGCGATTGGCAGGACTTCGTCGATCGTCTGACCCTGAAAACGGAGATCGTTGCATGCCACCTTGTTCGTATGGGTTCACATTGTTTCTACCTAGACTTCCCGTTTGTGGCGATGGCAAGCCTTCACTACGTGGCCAGCCAGCGCCAGAGCCACGAGACGGAGGTGCATTTCTGTTCCAGTCTTCATGTCTTGGTGGAGCCTGATGAGATGACCTCGGGGGTGAAACATAACCAGGCTTGCCAGTATCAATTCGGTAATCTCCGTCTCTTTCTAGAGACGTAATAATTGGAGCAGGTCTATCGTTTGTAGAGTTGTTGTCCGATCTAGATGGTCCCCAGCGGGACCCACGAGCCTTTTTCGCTTCGCGGTCGTCCATGTCGCTTGGGCGGTCGTCGGGCGCTCTCCGAATTCGACCAGTCCCGACAGGGACACCAGGTGCATCGCCCATTATCCCGCCAGCTTCTCTGCTATCGTAGCGCTGATCATTTGTTCGTCGATCACCGTTTGTTCGATCGTTGTAAGCTACAGCGTTATCTGCCTGGCGTCCGTATGTGTCTCCATAAGATGGCTGAGACTGCTGGTCGCTTGGTTGCTCGTACTCGCCTTTCTTCTGTTTAAGAATGGACAACAGCGAAGCCAATTTTCCTGGCGATGCACGCGGCGTCACATTTCCTGACTGCTCTTCCTAATAAATAAAAAAAATTAACGAAAATATTAAAACAACATAATTTATAATCATTAAATTTAACAGCACACCATTAAAACTTACTTGTCCCTTCAGCAGATACTCATTTCCACCAGCGTCTTCAATTTGCTTCGTCGAGTAAACCCCGCGCTTCTGCCACTCTTCAACCACGTGCCGAACCTTCGACTGCATCAAAAATGGGCAAAATTGTTAGAAATGCTTCACAAGTAAAGCCCTACATGTTTTTCTCTTACCTGGTGTTCTTCCGGAACCTTCTTCACGGCTGCAATTGTGTCTCCTAGTCGAATGAGGAATCGTTTAACGTACGTGTCCTTCGAGCCATTCTTTGCATGAGCCTGCAGAACGAAGATACACTTAGCAGCTGTATAAAACAATAAAAAATAAAATATATTTAAGCGCACCTGGCGGATGATGGCATCAACTGCATATAGTCCTGAATAACAGCGAAAAGCACAAGATATAAATAAAAATTCGCTGCATTGTTCAGTTAAGAAAATATAAACACGTACCAGCCAATCGGTGTTCTACCTCGGCTTTCCATAGAAACACTTCAATGTCATGTACCACGTGCTTGTAAAACTGTCACATACAAAATCCAAGTCAGAAATCGAAACCCCGCTATTCAGATAGAAATATTACGCCACCTTGGAATAATGCGCTGCCAGTTTGGCTACCACGCCAACGCGGCTCTGAGATACTCCCTTCGCTGTAGCCAGACCCTCCAGTGCGTGCTTGAGCTTCTCGAAACCTTCCCACGCGCCCGTCCGCGAGCGGCCGTGGCCTTCGCGGTGCTCGTGGCCCCCCATACACTCTAGCTAGGCTTTCTTGAATGGCCAGCCGGATCTCACAGCAGTGTGAATATGTGTGCCACATCGTTGTGTGTGACCCACATATACTGGAATTGACAAAATATCCTGAACTTCAACTTTCCAAGGGACTACGGGTAGAACCGTACTGGCGTAGCATTGTGTCGCAGAGGAAACCAGTTTCTTGGGTATGATGACGATCAGACTGTCTATTGAGTTCTTATGACTACAGTACTCTTAAGATACATGTATATCTGTGGTTACGCACCGATGTCTTCTGCCATGACTGGATCGTTCTCCTCCTCGCTTTCTCATTCTGCCGGTTCAATATACGTCGGGCTTCACCCGGGACACTCGCAAAGAACACGTTGGGTCCGTTGACCAAGTCCGAAGTAGATTAGTACGCGTAGGGACATCAGATACATGAATTTCATGATAAAAGGGAGTTTCTTGGTTACATTCCATAAGAAGACGAGTCATGAATTTGTACATGTCTAATATTCGGCTGGCAGGCACAAAGATGTTGACACGGGTAACTTATCCAGAATGTGTGGTGACGAGTGGTTGAATCCGACGGAGATTCGTGTGAGGATATCGCATTGACCGACACATGCTGAAGTATGTTTTGTTTTCACTTCTACAACAACACTTTACCGGCACTGAGGCAACGCTTTGACTTTAATGCCTGAAACTGCTGAAGCCAGCTGATGGAATGCCCTCCTATTATCTTTTGTATTGTACGTCAATGTTATGATGAGAAATGGCCTCCTATTGTTTTACATGCGAACCAATTCGGTTCACTTCGTTTTTTTCGCCGGAAGTGGAATGCCCTCCTATTATCTTTTGTATTGTACGTCAATGTTATGATGAGAAATGGCCTCCTATGTTAAGGAGGTAAGGATTACGCGAGGCACTCGAAAGTTGCTTGTTTTACATGCGAACCAATTCGGTTCACTTCGTTTTTTTCGCCGGAAGTTAAGGGATTGAATTGGAATCGGGCGTTGTTTACGGTTGCCACTAGCTCACAGCTAAATCAGCTGTGCTACTGGCGGCACGCGCTTTTTAAGACAGACGTGAGACGAGACTGGTGACGAATCTAGCGTGAGATGGGGTCGGTATCTTGGACCGGACGAGGCCCGTCGATATCTGAGAGTCTCACTTCGACATTTGCTCCGCCGTCTATACTCCTCTCCTTACGCAATGTTGGACAAATTGGTGGTTGTTTACACTCTTCTCGCTGCCTCGCACAGTGCAAACGCCGACAGCAACTTCAACTTGCAATCGTTTGGCACCAAGACCAAGTATTGGGACCAGCACGACTCTGCTCTCGCCTCAGCTCTGGGAGCGAACGCAAGTGCTTCAGCTATCCAGACAACAGATCTGGAGTTGGTGCAGCTGCAGCAAGTGAGTCGCCACGGGAGTAGATACCCCACAAAAGGAAATACGAAGGAGATCATCGACTTGCTCGACAAGTTGCAAACAAACTACTCGAGTTTCATTCCAGACTGGCTGAGAAACTACTCGCTGCCATACAACTTGACCGTCGCTGGTGAACTTTCTCCCGTGGGCTTTAAGGAGCTGTTGGGTTACGGCTTACGCTCTCGGTATTCCGTTGGAGCGTCCATCCCAACTGCCTACAATGCGAGCTTGTTCAAGCTAACCCACACCAGCGTCACGCGTACCGGCGACAGTGCCCAATCGTACGTGTTTGTTTGCTGTTATTAAACTTATCGTTACTTAAAACTACGTTTTATACTGTTGAACAGGTTTGCGAACACTTTCTTCAGCAATCCGGAGGACGTGGAATTCATCGAGTATCCGAAAAAGAGCGTAAGCCGCACACTATTTTCTCAGCTTTGAGTGCCTTGTTTTATTTACCCATTAACTTCGTGCACTTGCAGGACCCGTTGCTTCGTTTCTTTGATGCGTGCGATCGGTATAACGCACAAGTCGCTGACAACCACAGCGCTCTTCCGGAGTTTGATGATTTTCAGTCATCATCAAAGATGAATGAAAGCATCACAATACTGAAAAATCTGCTCAATTTACCCAACGACGCTGATTTAAGCTCCGTTGATGCTGCGTCTGCGTTCTCCGCTTGCGCGTACGTTCCATGTTGTAAGGAAACCACGTTTTGGGGAGATATTCTAACTTTGTTGTAATTTGTGGTTCAGATTTGATGTTGCGCTCTACAACATCACCGATCAATGGTGCTCTTTTGTAAATCAGACCTTTTTGAACCACTTGGAGTTTTCGGATGAGCTGGAAACGTTTTACGAAAAGGGCGCCGGGTACAAGATCAACTACGAAATGTCGGCTGTGTTGCTGCAGGACATTTACGCCTACATGAAGAACTTCACCACAGGTGACACTACGATCGTGGCTAACCTTCGTTTCGCTCACGCTGAAACAACTCTTCCACTCATGACATTGTTGGGCTACGGAGACCGCACTAAGCTGTTGGCATCGTGGACGGACGAGCAAATTGACTCGCGTGGATTCCGCTCGTCGGCCTTAGCTCCTACAGCCTCGAACATCGATTTCCGACTGTATCGTAGCAAGACGGACAAGAAATACTACGTGTCGGCATGGATTCAGGAGCTAGAGGCTCCGTTGCCTGGATGCGATGGTGCAATGTACTGCGAACTTTCCAAGATTGAAGAGATCTGGAGCTACTACATCAACGACTACAACTTCAACGCTGACTGTACCGTCTAAATTCTTTACCGTCGCACCATTCTCCTACCTCAATAGTGTTTTAAACAAAGGTGACCCAACACACAAAAGTTGCAGTCTTCCACAAAAAACAAGAAATAAATAAAACCAACCAACCCATGGGTACTAAATTTGAATGCTGTTTATTAAGAATACACGTCACTAAATATGGAGCGTATACTTCGAAAGTAATATACTATGCACAGGCTCCTAATGTAAACTCATATAAAAAGGCTGTTATTACAAATCGGAAACTACTTTAGAAAACGCCATTTGCCACTCAAATTGCATCCGAAATGCCTCCGAGCGCTCCGCACAGACCCTCTTTCCGCGTCTTGTCGACGCATTCATCCGTCGAAGACGCCACCCTCGCGGTGCACTCGCTGGACTCGTCGCTGTACACTTTGGCGTACAATTACGGGTCCTTCGGTAACGGTAAAGTGTACCGCTGCGTCTCACATGAGAACTGTCCGCGGCGTGTGCGCATCAGCCGCGCCAATACTGAAGATGAGGAATCAGACTCCGATACTGTGACGTATAACCTCGAAATCGCCGAAGACCATGGTACAGAGAGGACAAACAAGAAACGGATGGGAATCGACCCGATCGTCAAGGTGGAGGTGGACGCTTTGCTGGTAGAAGGGTCCTCTATTAAAAAGTGTCGTACAACGTTGGAGCAGAAATACGCCCGTCAGCCTGAACTATTAGCGAAGATCCCGAATGTGGGCCAGCTGAAGAACCGACGCACGACCTTGAGGAAGCAAGGTGAACTACTGGTTTCGTCGTCCAAGGGTCCTCGCAGGTCCAAGCGGGAGCGGAAACCGGTTGAGACTGTCCAGGTGGACGATCAGAATAGCTCGAACGATGACGATCAGACTACCACCACTCAACAGGAGGACGCTAAGGGGAGAGAAGACAGAGAAGAGCACGAAGTTCCTACTTGGGAGCGGGACCCGGTTGAGACTGTCCAGGTGGACGAACAGAATTGCTCGACCGTTGACGACCAGACGACCACGAATCATCAGGAGGACGCTGAATTGGAAGAGGAAAGTGGAGTGGGAGACGATTTTGAGAAGACGAAGCTAATGAAGCAGTTCGCCGAGTTACCTGGACGCCCAGTCTTTTGGAACATACTGAAGAAATCCATGTCCATTGATGCGAAGACTCAGACGATCACTACACAGTGGATTAATGGACAAGTGATCGGATGGACGACGAGCAATTCCACCACCAAGTGGATCGTGCAATTTTCAGATGGTGACAAGCGCCCATTTGAGTTGGAAGAGCTCGTAGATGAGATTAGAGCGGCGGTGGAATTGGGGCTGAATGTTTCTGGTCGGACTATTCGCTTTTAGTGATAGTTATCTCGGGCTCAGGTTTTGAATGCACCAGTTTGTTGCGTTGATGTTGTGTACTCATGTCGATTAGGAGCTCATCTGACACCATTTTGGAGCAGGATATGCATTGGATTTTTACTACATGAGAATAAATAGGCATGTCCTCATACCATTAAAATACATGCTATGCTGAACCAGGAGTATTCGGAACTTTTACTGGGCCTAGATAATGAGTTGTACTTGCTAGAAAACATGAATTAAGATTGCTGGATCAGAATAACATGTATTTCATGTGTACCATGGTATGAGGAGTTCTATTTTTTTCTCATGTAGTAAAAATCCAATGCATATCCTGCTCCAAAATGGTGTCAGATGAGCTCCTAATCGACATGAGTACACAACATCAACGCAACAAACTGGTGCATTCAAAACCTGAGCCCAAGATAACTATCACTAAAAGCGAATAGTCCGACCAGAAACATTCAGCCCCAATTCCACCGCCGCTCTAATCTCATCTACGAGCTCTTCCAACTCAAATGGGCGCTTGTCACCATCTGAAAATTGCACGATCCACTTGGTGGTGGAATTGCTCGTCGTCCATCCGATCACTTGTCCATTAATCCACTGTGTAGTGATCGTCTGAGTCTTCGCATCAATGGACATGGATTTCTTCAGTATGTTCCAAAAGACTGGGCGTCCAGGTAACTCGGCGAACTGCTTCATGAGCTTTGTCTTCTCAAAATCGTCTTCCACTCCCGATGCGTCATCAATGAAGGAGAGTGCGTACTCGACTCGACGCAGCTTGTTGTTGTCCGTGAGAACAGGCTTAATACGCCCTGTGCGCCGCTTGAGCACTCCCTCGCGCAATAGCCTCGCTACCATGTACTGGGATACACCTGCAGTATTGGCAGCGCGTCGGATATCTTGCCGATCCTCCATCGGAACCGCCTTCAACTTGGCGCACACCCCATCGCGGTTAAAACGCTTCCTACCG